>OMLF01007834.1:1080-14437 GCA_900302615.1 Holocentrus rufus | reverse complement strand
ACTCATCCAATGAGATACAGTATTTTTATTCTCTCTCTCTCTCTCTCTCTCTCTCTCTCTCTCTCTCTCTCTCTCTCTGTCTGTCTGTCTGTCTCTCTCTCTCTCTCTCTCCCCCCCTCTCTCTCTGCAGGCCTTCTTCTCTCTGTCGTTCCTGGAGAAGTTGGATCTCAGTTGGAATCAGCTGACTTCTCTGCCTGTCGACTTCTCAGCTTGTCTGTCTGCTCTCAAAGAGCTGCGACTGGAGCACAACAACATACATCACATATCTGGATACAGGTACCTGTCTGTCTGCCTGTCTGTCTGCTAAGGCCAGGGTCCGAAAATTAACACCCACCAAGCACCAAATGCGAGTACATTTGGGGTTTGGCAGAAGAACAAAAATGGGGTCACTGGCACTAAAACATTTATAATCACAGCGTGCGACAGGTTTACATCGCTGTGTTCTTCATGTGCTGACACTAATGTGACCCTCACTGTGCACCGTACCTCTTGTGATGTCAACCAATCAAATCAAAGCAGCTCACTACTGTTTGGCGCTTTCTAAATAATGTCCATGATTTTGCTGTAAGAAACATCGGAGTTACATGTTATTAGAGACGTGGCGACACATTCCCGTGTTCAGCCAACAAAAAGAAAACAGGTGAAGAGAAGGATCACGGAGTGTTTTTGTGAGAGGCGGCGTCTGATCCTGACATCCTGGCTAAAATATGAAGCTCAGAACTGCAGGATTTACTGCAGCGTCTGCCGCCAACACGCAGGAGATAAACAGAGAAACTATTCATTTGTCCTGGGCACAACAATAATGAAACTTTAAAACATCAAGGATCACGAAAACCCGTTCCAAGCTCCTCATCCTGTCATCAGGAGAAACCATCCATCTCAGTCATCATGCAGTTCTCATGACCACAGCTGACGACTGCAGCAAACACTGACCAGTAGATGAGGGGCTGTGAGGGTTTTGTCCGGTCTGGTTTGTTGCAGACTGTGAGCCTGTGAAGATGCACAGACTGGAAACAGGGATTTGGACTCCAAAGAAACTTGAACTTTAGAAGGTGGACTTTGTCCCACTGGTCCCAAACTGACTTGGCTGTTGAGCTGGTAAAAAATTCAGAATATCTTGGTTCTGCTTGTGTTTTGAGGTAAAGGTTGACTCCATTTACCAAAAAATTACAACAGTGCAGAAGATCTTTTGTCTGTCCTGTCATGACGACACTTCTCGGTTTTTCGCCTCAGTCTGTCGGGCCCAGCTGTATCAGACAGATCCATTTGTTTTAGAAAATCTTTCATTGATCATGCAGCTGAGTTTGTGTTCAGGGCTTCTGCCACCAAGACGAACAAACACAGAGTCCTTTGTTTCAGTGATGTTAGATGCTCTGAAATAGGGGTTATCATGACAACCGTGACGTTTTTATGTCTTTTCCTGTTTTATGTGTAATGGGTCCCATCTTGTTGCACAGTTTTTATTCATGGTGTTTTTGGTGTAATTGTGAATTGTTGTTTTGTACCTCACTGCAGACTATATTAGCAGGACAATAAAGATTAATAGATTGATTGTCTTGTAGTTGAGATTTTTCCTCACCCCCTCAGTCTAATACGGTTCATGCATTACTACAGTTCCTGCACCTAACCAGCCATCGGCCTCCTGATTACCTTCATTTGTTAAAGAGACACTGTGCAGGATTGAATCCTCCAGTTGGAGCAGCTGAATGGGAGAGAACAACTCAGATTTGAAGATGCTGACCCTCATTGAAGTTCATGAACAAGAGGGTCCACCTTGAACGACTCAGTGTGATTTTTATTCCATGGCCCAGATTTACAAAAACTATTACTTTCCTAAAACCTTTTCAGCATTAAGACTTGTCACTGGTGCAAGACAACCTTCTTGAGCAGCTGTCAAGAAGATGGATCAAGAAAAGACTCCAAACTGTTTGCAGCAGTGGGCCCAACACCCCCAAAACCCACTGATCCCTCCACCACACACCTCAGGGGTACAGATCCACAAATCAAATAGATTACCAAACAGACAGTAATCAGTGTGTTCCATGATCAGGACAGAAGTGTTGCTCCTGACTCTGAGTCCAACCATCAGCAGAAGTCTCCTCTCCTGAACCTCGACTCACTTTCTCAGAGAGGCTGAACAGTGTCATTACTCTGTACCTGGAACATTTACAGATGGGGATCTATGAAGACCTATTTTGTGACAGCCCTCCCTACAGCAGGGTCGCACCGTAACAATCTGCCGACCACTCAAAGCACTTTACAATGTCTGCCTCATATTCACCCGTTCACACACACTGATGGCGGAGGCTGCCATGCAAGGCGCCAACCTGCTCATCAGGAGCAGTTAGGGGTTCAGAGTCTTGCTCAAGGACACTTCAACATGCTCTTTGGAGGAGCCGGGGATCAAACCAGGAACCTTTCGGTTACAAGACGACCTGCTCTGCCTCCTGAGCCTCGCCGCCCCCAATAACAATCTATAATAAACCTTTCACCTTACTCACCACGGTTTGCAGACACAAAAAATGGCTCTACTGAAATAGTCTATGGCCCATCTCAAGATGGCGACCGTCCGTCTCTGTGAGCAGGCCGAGCCGGAGCCCCAACAGTCCGCTAGTCGATGGAAAGACCTCAGTCATCACATGCTGGGCACAGGTCCACTTCTTGTTTCCTTCAGCTTTGGACTGGAGAACGCCACCCAGATTATCCGCATGTTTTGTCTGGACAATGAATACTGATCTTGTTCTTTGCACTTACACCTCAATTTAAAAGCATTCTCATTTTTTTGCAATCTATAATCAAATCTAATTTTTTGTGAGCAGGTGCAGAAGATACTGTGAACAAAGACAAACATGGCAGGTTCAAGGTTTAGTCCTGGGTTTACGTTTTATTTAAGGAGGAAGTGCTGGTCTTTTATGACTCGGATATAAGACGCCACAGATATGATGATTAATCACTGCAAGATTGACTGTAAGCATTGCTGCTGTGAACCTCAGTGACTCCATCACTCAATGGTTAAATGAGGTAAAGCGGATTGAGCTGAGTCCTTCAATGAGGCAGAGTGGGTCATGACGTTTTTACCCAAGAGACAATAAATACTCTCCTAAATACCATCACACTGTGCTCACTGTGGCTCAGGTCAACAAACATGAGCTGGAGGAGGTCGGGCCAATCCAATCCCATTCTGATCACAGTGTGTGCTGTGTGCTTTTTCCCTTGTCCAGCCAAGTAATCCAGATCCAGACTGAATTTTAATATGAACTATAAATGGGGTCACGGGTTCGGCAGGCCACCAGGTGCTCTCCAGTCTCCAGCCTCTTCAGTATTGTGTGTCTGGTTTTGGAGTCTAAACAGTTCTGAAAAGATAACGTGAACATTTGTTTGGTGGTTGAGCGTGAGTGATAAATGAATTCAAGATTTTTTAAAACTTTGTGCACTGAGTGCATTTTGTGTCAAAACAAAGAAAACACATCCACAGTTTAGTCCACATACTAATTTCACACTTTAACCTGCATTCAGTCCTGGACTCTGAGTCCTGCTACAGACCCGGGTAACTGTGCTGAATAGCAGAGGTGGAAACAGATAATAACTTGTGACTTGCTTAAAGGTGCGATCTTATGATGCATGTTAATGTTCAGGGTGTTGCTGCATTTATTTTTGGTAAGTGTGGCAGATCATTTAAAGAAGTGCTGGTTCTCAGACCACATGGTCCAAAAGCCATCGATGGCTACCGTGGAATTTATGAAGGCTCGCCTCCTTGGTCGGTAACTTCCGCGACTCTGAGTCATCAGTCTTCCTGTCTCTGTCCAACCAACCGTCGGACTCTGTTTAGTCAGCGCATTACAGAGTATTGTATAAAAACCAGAAGGACACAGAAACATGTTCCGCCATGTTCAGGAGGCGGAGCTACAACCACGCAGTTACAAACTGCTTCATTCTGGACACATCGACCTGTCTGTGTCTCCCTGTAACCGTCTGTCTCTCTGTCTGTGTGTCTGTGTGTCTGTCAGCCTGGAGAGTCTGGACAGCGTGGAGAAGCTGGACCTCAGTTATAACCAGCTGGTGTCGGTGGGCCCCGGTGCGTTCAGGGGCCTCTCCAGGCTCAGACAACTCTACCTCCACAACAACAGACTGACTGTCGTACAGCAGGGCAGCCTGGACATGCTGCCCGGGCTGGAGGTGTGTACCTGTCTGTCTGTCTGTCTGTCTGTCCGTCTGGAAGAGAGCCTGTCTGTCTGTATACTTTATCTCTCTCTGTCTATACAACTTTCTGTCTGTCTATTCAGCTGTTTGTCTACTTACTGGTCTGCCTGTCTGTCTGTCTGTCTGCCTGTCTGTCTGCCTGCCTGCCTGTCTGTCTGCCTGCCTGTCTGTCTCTCAGGTGCTGCAGCTGGGTAATAACAACATCTCAGAGATCGACAGCGAGGCTCTGGCTCCTCTCTACAGTTTGGCTGTTTTGGCTCTGGAGGGAAACAACCTGCATCACCTGAAGTTCAAAACCTTCATCAGCCTCCATACAACAGCTACACACATCCAGCTGTCAGGTACTCATACGACTACTAATACTACTGATACCTATAATACTACTGAAATTACTACTGTTACTGCAGTTACTACTACTGCTATTACTGATACTGATACTATTATTACTGGTAATACTACAACCAGTAAATTACTATAAATAAATTACTGCTCCGACTCTTATGACTGTTCGTTCTGCTGACCTGAGTTTGACCTTATTATGACCTTATTTGACCCTGTTCTGACCTTGTTCTGACTTTGGCGTTTGTCAGGAAACCCGTGGAGCTGCGACTGCGAGCTGCACCGCGTCTTCAGTAAGATCCTGCGTGTGCGACACCTCCACATCGACGACTACCGCAACGTGACGTGCCGCGACCCGCCGCAGCTGGCGGGGGCGTCGCTGGCCTGGGTGGATAGCCAGCTGTGCGTCGCCGAGACCGCCACCGTGCTCGTCATCACCGTCACCGTGCTGGTTACCGTGGTGGCGGCCGTGGTGATGGCCGAGAGGAACAGGAAGAGGAACCGAGGGAAGAACTGGGACACCGAGTCTCAGACGCAGACCCAGAGCCCCCCGTCCTGAGACTGAACAGCACCGACAGACAGAGGGGCGGAGCCTCATTCAAGATGACGCGCAAAAGGACGGCTGCTGAAATGGACAAAATCCCTCTCCTGTTGTAATTCACACAGCTCATATCTCAGCTGTCTGCTTTGTACAGTGAAGCAATAAACCAGCAGCTGTGATGTGAGCCGGCTGCAGTCCTGCTGCTGTGACGCTTCCTGAGGCGTTCAGGAAGATTTTAACGACCCCTTCCAGGCGCTGATTAAATCCTTAAAAACCCATCTCTGTTCCATCTCTGTTCCTTTTATTTAGTATGCGTGGATCTCACCTTTGACTCCGCCCACACAAGCCTCCATTTCTTTTCTGTTTAGCTGCTGCAGGCGATGCTACACAATGTCAAGAGGTAATAAAGGTGTAATTCACCCATAAATGTTCAAACCACAGGAGATTCAGAAGAAGAAGAGCGGGTTGTACAGTGTCGCCTACAGGTGGACGGATTTCTTATGTCACGTTATCGCTCTCTGCAACGTTAGAAACATGACGGTAATAGATAACGTGAGCCTTGGGGTTGACTACGTTATCAATCAGCTGTGTGTTGTTAATGTTATCCAGATAAACCTCGGCCCCGGTCTCCAGCTTACTGACGTTACTGATGACCACCCAGATGCTCCGCTAGGAAGCATCAGGCGTCAATCCTGATTTCTGTGAGTGAAACAGGAAGTAGCATTTTGACCGCCATGAGACAAAAACAATGAGCTCAGAGAATACATCAGTATATACATCAGCCTGCCAGCGGACAGGCTGAGGTCTTCATGAGGTCCATATGTCTCCACAGAGGATTACTGCAGGCCTGATGAAGATCGAGAACGAGACACAGAGACAGACAGTGAGAGACAGTCTCATCCAGGTCACAGAGGAGGTCAGATGTTGAGACGATTACTGCAGGACTGGAATTATTAAATCGTGGTTTGGGGGGGGAGGTTTAGTAGACAGGCCTTAATGCTGTGTGTCTCCATGGAAACCACATGAGCCGCAGATTACACGCACATGCTGATTAAAAATCCATAAAATTATTCCAGCATAAGATTATTTCTGAATGTTTATTTTTGTCAGGATTTCAGCAGACAGACGTTACATAAAGGTCTACAATGTTGATGCTGTACAACACTGGCACTCCACAATAATAATAATGGTGATGATGATAATAATAATAATAATAATAATGGTGATGATGATGATGATGTTCCACAACACCTGCATTGTAGAAAGTCTTTGTTCTACAGGTGAAAATGTTGCGTGTGGGCGTTCCACTGTGATCACGTTTCCATCAAACCTTTTTTTGCACATTTTGCCGTGTTGAATAAAAGTTGTTTGATGGAAATAACAAAAGATAAATAAAATTTCAAAAATACAACTAAAAGCTCCTTTGCTCATTTGAGGTACATCCACTTTTTATTTGATAGAAAGAAAGAAATGTGTTTTGGTTGTTGAGCCGAGAAAGCCAAAAAGTGTGTGTGATTAACTTTTGACAGTTGCATGTTGCAGGGGGACATTTTGTGACGTGACGGTGCTGTCAGGTCTCTCTGACATAAAGTCATGTCAAACCCATACATTCAATAAACCTGGAATTTAACCCACGCAGGGTTAAACAGAATGATTTCATTTTCCATAACAATTTTGTTAAATTGCCTCGCTGGATTTTGGATCCAATCCAAGACCTCCTCTTTCAAATCAACACACACACACACACAGTGTGTGTGTGTGTGTGTGTGTGTGTGTGTGTGTGTGTGTATGAGTGTGTGTGTGCGTGTGTGTGTGTGTGTGTGAGTGTGTGTGTGTGTGTGTGTGTGTGTATGCGTGTGTGTGTGTGTGTGGTGGGCATGACTTAGTCAAACAGACCTTGTAACAAATTTCATTCATGTGGACTTTGTCTGCCGGCACAGAGACACTGAAACAACCTGCAGCCAGATGGAAACCACCAAGGTATCTATCTATCTGTATATCTATCTGTTTATCTATCTATCTATCTATCTATCTATCTGTCTGTCTATCTGTATATCTGTTTGTATTTATTTAAAGTCAAATCTGTCCTGTTTGTTTTAACGACAGTTTGCGGTCGGTGTGACGTCAACTCTGTTTCAGAGACGCTCACGTCAACAAAAAGTTCATTTATTGAAAATAAAATAAAGTTATATTTGGTGTTCGAGGCTGTTCTCTGTGAGGAAGCTGCTCAGGAACCCTCACAGGACGAGGAACTGTACTGGGAACCACAATCCAGCTGAGTCATGTGAAGGTCAGAGTTAGCATGAGTCAGCATGATCAGAGCTGGTTCACACAGGCAGGAGGACGCTGGGCTGCTGGAGGGAAAGAGAGAACCAATCAGCTGTGAGGCGTGCATGACTCAGCACGATGTGAGAAGACCACATCATCACTGCTCTCTCTTAGAGAATCCAGAGTCTTGTGGCGTTCCTGAACATGTTCAGAGTTTTGACCTGTAGAGACAAAGCTGCTGACCGTGGGCAGCCCAGACCAAGTTCCCCGGTTTCTCCAGGATCCTGGTCCATGACATGTGGAGCTCTGAGACAAAATACTGAATCAGAGACTTAAACAAATCACTGCATGATGAACACGTTGTGTTCTCCTGTTCAATTTCAGACCAATGAGAGGACGGTGGGCGGGGCTTATCTTCCAGACTTCCTGTTAGCCTGCAGTGACACCAACACCCAGAGTGCAGTTCAGTGTTTGTCCATCGGGGGCAGTGCTGAGTTCACTTGCTAAACAGAGTAGAATATATGGCGTCAATGGGGCTAAATGCTCTAAAATGATCAGTACATTTGATTCAAATATTTACAGTAACTGGACTATTACTGTCATTGTTCCACAGCCCAATATTTATAATGAAGACAGAATTATAAACTGAGGTGAAATCCATGGTTGGAAAATGATGACAATTTCACCAGATTTCCACGAGCATTGAGATTTCTTTCACAGTGACACAGAAATATAAATAATAATTATAAATAATAAATAATATAAATAAGAGTCTTCCTCGCTGAATTGTTTCACACCGTCGAGTCAGTCCGACCTTCCTCCTCTTCCACTTCCTGTTCCTTCAGCAGCTCGCTGTGATGATGTCAGATGTTTTGTCAGCTGATTGGCTGAGGGAGCTGTCTGTCAAAGCGAGGACTCTCTCCCCGTGAACTGGCTCTCTGTGAGAGGAACTCGCCGGTGGAACAGCATGTGGAGAGGAAGACCAGGCCAGACCATCTCCTCTGAACCCTCTGATCATTTTCTCCACAGTGAAAAAACATGAAGGATCTTTCATGGAGAGATTTTGTGGAGAAGTCCCACAGACCTGTGTTCAGTCCAGGTCTGGCGCTCGGCGTCGCCCCCTGCAGGCTGCAGACGTCCTGGTCTGGTTCTCTCAGAGCGGCGGCTGTGGAGGGAGGCGGGTCTGCTGGACTCACGGTCTCAGCTTTCTGCTTCACAATGTGGATTTTGTTTTTTTCTTGTTTTTACCACAGATGTTCTGTGTTGTTGCCATGGTGACGGTGTGGTGTGTAACCAGGCTGGTGGTCGCAGGTCCAGTGGGACCGGTGAGTGTCCTGTGTGTGTGTGTGTGTGTGTGTGTGTGTGGTGGTACCTGGTTGACATAACCAGCTCTCTTTTGACTCTCTACAGATCCAGAATCAGTCACCTGCACCTGGTACGTACCAGTGGGAACTGTGTGTGTGTGTGTGTGTGTGTGTGTGTGTGTGTTTATTTGCACCTGCTGGTTCAACATGATGTCACAAGTAAAGAAAAAAGCTTTTGCAGGATTTCACTATAAAAACGAATTTCGGGGGATCGATAAAGACTCTACTCAAAAAATGATTTATTTTTTCTTTTTTGGCATTTACTGTCATGTGATTACACATAAAATAAGATAAAGTGAGAAATCTTCGAAGTGCTTGGTAAAGGCAGCTGGACTTGTTAGAGGTTCTAGAAGACGTTCCTCTTGTCTCGGCTTCTTCAGAACTGAAGAACTGTCCGTTCCTTTACCAGGCTCTGAGAAGGACCATGACCTGGATCAATGAGCTGATGTTCACTGCAAAAAATCTCCATGTTTCAGTCTCCTCTTCAGAGTTCAAATCTGGTTTTTCCTCCAACAAGGTCAATAATCTGCCAGTGGGATGAGATAATCCCACTTGTTTCCAGTGCAGTTTCACTTGTTTCAGTTGTTTCATTACACTGTTACATTGTTACAACTTCAAATTTTCTTGAATCAAGTGTCATTTTCTTGATCCTAGTGGGCTGATCTGCCTTATTCTGCCTTGTTTCAACACATTTATACTTGTTCACAGAAACATTCCTCAAACAAGTGAAACTGACTTGGAAACAAATGGGATTATCTCATCCCACTGGCAGATTATTGACCTTGTTGGAAGAAAAACCAGATTTGAGCAGAGAAGGTGAGATTATTCTGCAGTGTTGTTGTCACTGTGAATCGACTCGGTCCAGCAGGAGGCGCTGTGCTCTTCTTCGTGAGCCACATGGGCCAGCTGAGGGAAATCCTGTACGACCCCATCGTGTTCAACCAGGTGGCGGTGAACCAAGGCTCCGCCTTCGACCCTCAGACCGGCGTCTTCACCGCGCCGCTCGCCGGCGTCTACCAGTTCGTGTTCAGCGCTCAGCTCTGCCGCGGAAACCACAACAACCTGGACTACATCATGGTGAACGGCAAGCGCAGGATCCTCTGCCACGCCCAGGTACAGTCGACTCCACAGAATACAACAGAACAGAATAGAATAGATTAGATTAGGATAGAATAGAATAGAATAGAATAGAATAGAATAGAATAGAATGGACAAAACTAGTTTGAACTAAACAAAGTAGAATTAGACTGGACTGGAGTACAATAGAAGAGACTAGGATTATAGTCCAGACAAAACTGAACAAAAACTAAAGCAGGCGAGAATGAAGTGAATTAAATGATCTACTGGGGACACGTTGATGAATTTGCTGTCACCACCCCATCCCCCACCCCCTCTACACACACACATACACACACACACACACACACACACACACACACACAGGTGCGGGACGGGGACACGTCCCTGATCACCTGCTACTACATGGAGGAGCTGCAGAAGGGGGACCGGGTTTGGGTGCGGCAGGAAGAGGGCGGCTGCTCCTGGGCCAGCTCCGCCTCCAGGACCATCAGCTTCTCCGGGGTCCTGCTGTCCGCGGAGGGCCGGACCACGCTGGGAGGGAGGTTCGGCTCTGCTTCCTGTCCTCTGCCCGGGCCGGGCCGCGGGGTCAGCACGCCGCTCAGCTCTGCAGGGAGATCCGGTCTGAGCTTCAGCCTGCTGCTGTCCGGCCTGCTGCTGGCTCACTGAACACACTGCTGCAGTTTGGATGACGTGTACACTTCACTGACATCACATGAACACTCACATTTATTGTTTCATTTTTTCTTTTGTCTCTTTTTGCTGTGAGAGGAGTTGGATGTCAGAGTGTCACCTCTGCAGTCTGTCTCTGTCATCTGTGCATCTTATACTTTCTTAGTTAAATCTGGTCCTGTTTTTGTGAAATATGGTCCAGTTTGATTTGGTTTGTTTAATATAATATAATATTTCATGTTGGATTAAATGCAATCTGGATATTTTTACAGTTTTTATTTGAATCTATTTCGATGCGTTTCAAGTTTGGTTCTGGTTTTGGTTTGGTTGTGAACTGACAGAGGCTCAGCCACCAGGTGGCAGCAGAGACTCTCAATGGGAGAATGAATGGAGTGAGGAATTACAATTTTTATTTATTCATGTATTATTGTTTTCATTCTGTCACAAAAGGAATCCTTTGCTTATCAAGAATGAATTAATTAATTAATTAATGTATTTATTTATTGCATCATTGCCTCACTAACACAGGACAACTTAAAACTGTTCTCACTGACTTTCACTTTCACACTGATTTAAAAATCTGATCACACGTTTTATAGATAGATAGATAGATAGATAGATAAAAAAAAATGACTACAATTCCCCAGAGCCGCGGCATGCAGCTTGATACAAATCAGCGCCATACTTGTAGTTCCTCTGGTTTGCAAACGAGGATTACAGTTAGGCTTGTGAAAAGATGAATCTGCAGAATGAATCAAAAAAGACATTTTTATTCTAGCTTCCAACTGTTGGGTCGGCGCCCTCATGGCTTTACTAAACTGTCCCTGTGTGCTTAGAAATGTTGATATTTGCAGCTAGCAGTATCTGCACGATAAGATAATGCGTTTTAAGGATTAAGGTGCTATGTACATGTAAACACACTGGAGCTCGCTGTAGTCTGTGGGAAAGGACACAATGAACAGACCGTACAAAGCATTAATAATTAATGAAATCGGTACATTGCGTATGTATGTTACATATCTCTTTGATATATCTTAGCCATAGTCTATCTATCTATCTATCTATCTATCTATCTATCTATCTATCTATCTATCTATCCATCCATCCATCCATTCACAGTTATTGGACATATTGTACTGTATGACGCATTACAGATGAGGATGGGTTGCAAACTCCGAGCAGCAGGTGGCGGTAGCATAATGGTTGCCAATCGCCGTAAAACCAAAGAAAAAGAACAGCAAATTCTGCAGAAGAAGAAGAAGGGCCGCAGTGTTGGAAACAGTCAGGGCATCATGGAGGAGAAAGGAGCCGGAGAAGCAGCGCAGACAGCGGCAGAGAAGCAGCTGCTCCGCCGCCGACAGGAGCTGGACTACTGGAAGAAGAACGCGGAGAGGCTCCGCAGCCGGAACCGGCTGACCGGCCTGCTCATCGGGGCGTTTGTGGTCGGCATGTGTATCCTTTGGTTACAACCGGAAGTCAACGTAACGCCAGGGGATAAACAACTGTTACGTGTTTTTGTTTTCGTAATCATCCGTTCTAGCCTCATGTTACATTTGTCTCCGTTGTAGAACATCAAATAAAATCTGAAGCTCCCGTTAAAATACAGAATGGCTGAACCGTTGATTTTTAAACAAAAGTTTCTGAGACCGCAGGATCCATTTGACCTCTTGAAATGACAGAAGTCCTGACGGGGTTTCTGTCGCAGGTTTTCTGGTTGAGTCTTCAGTGTTTTAACAAACTCACACACGTCACCACCACCGACAGGACTACATGGAAGAGTTAACACAGTCCACCAGTCACTTTCCACCAAACCTGAGGCTCTGTGGCTAAATCTTAGCTACGATACGTGCCGTCCTCTTTCATGGAGAGAGCTGGATACCAGACTCCCTTTAAAAAATCGACAATTTAATGTTTCCTAGCTTATTGCTAAACGTAGTCACTTTATAAAACATAGGTCAGCATGTTTTATTATTTTTCAGTCACCAGTCGTCATTTCGGCAGTTAAACATCCCACCTACCTGCTCGTGATTCAATTAAATTTGGACTTTATATCAGGTCTTTTCCCACAGGCTTCCACACATCTGTGAGCCACTTTTAAAAGAAGAGGCTTTTTTTTAAAGAAGTGTGTCAATCTGAAGTGAACCAGTGCACACTAACAGGAACATATCTGTTAACATGTCTGTGATGGTCAGTATAATCTAAGTTTGGTGAGGAACTGCTGTAATTCACTTTTTTATTGTTTCTGACTTCCCTCAACCTTCTTCTTCTATTGCTAATGTAGCAGGTGATTTCCTGCATTTCCCAGAATGCCTTTCAACAAACTCTTGAGAACAGGTGTAAACTTTTTGAAGGTGACAGCATGAAGGCAGAGGACTAGGTTGATGTGATGATTGGGCTGCAGGTTGCATGCGTCTGTACTGAAATCACAGCATGTCTCGATGCTGCGTTGCATTCTGGTCTAAATGAAAATGCATGCAGCAGAGCTAATGTGCTGTTTTGTGGTGGATTTTTCCTTTAACCCCCAGCTGTCAGTCAGCTACACCATCCTGTCAGTCAGGCAGGAGCGGATCTTGGAGGAGATCGATGATGAGGCGAAGATCCACATCATCAGAGGGCCTCGAACCGGAGCCAACTCCTAGACACCAACTCTGCTGGACTGTTTTCAGGCCACCTGACCTGGAGGGGCGGGGCCTCACACCTGACATCACTCTGAGTGACATGTCTGCAAACTCATCACCTTCTACTGACTGCCAGTAATCTGAGGAGCTGTGATTTGTTGTTGTTTTTATCATTATATAAAGTTTATTATGTTTAAATATTTGATTTCTGTACTCACTACAAGTGGGAGCGGTGTGTGTGTGTGTGTGTGTGTGTGTGTGTGTGTGTGTGTGTGTGT
>OMLF01007832.1:1070-16070 GCA_900302615.1 Holocentrus rufus | reverse complement strand
ATTTTGCTTACAGAGATCCACCCCCAGCTGCTATTATGAAGAATGGTGCTCAAAAAATGAGCCTCCACCACATGAAAAGCTTTAATTGAAAATGTTGGCTTGAAGACTTTCCTTAATGTTTATTGGCTGCAGGAGTTTATGAATCCAGGTGCCAGGTGAAACCAATTCAAAGGTCATGGTGTAATTTTACAAATGCATGCTTGTCATTCATGAGGCTGTATTGCCAAATCCATGCAGAGCTGACATTTTGGAGATGTGAGGTCTTCGGCTGATTTTACAAGGATTTCCGTGGCAGGGCAGAACATTAGGTGACATCCTAAAGTTAGCTCATTTTGCTAATTTCCTTCTCTTTCTTTTTTTCATTACTATCAACAGTAAACTTATAAAACAAACATTTTTGCACTTTATATCTTTCATACAAATGCAGGGTGGTCCTACAGGGAGGTCACAGGTTCTATCTCTGTAACAGCCATGTGTCATTTTGAAGTGTCCTTGAACAAGACACTGAACCCTCCTGCTCACACAAGTCCCCCTGGATAAGGGCGTCAGCTAGATTGTGTAACCTAAAATGCCTAGCAGCAGCAAAGCCTGCATGGCACAGCATCATTATCTTTTCATGAGGCCTACAGTAGCTTTCCTGAGTAGCAGAAACTGTAAAAGTAGAATCAGTACTTCCACTTATTGGTGTAGATATAAATTGTAGCAGCGGTAATAGTACTGAGTAGTACAGTATTTAATTTTTAATTTTTTTGTCTCAGTAGGTTCTACTGTTATTATCACTGCTGTTTCTAACATGCTGTCATCCATACATTTTCCTGTAGTATCTCTCATGCATTTCTGCTTCATAGGTTTTAGTCCTGAAATTGTCAGTTGTGTATTTTTATAACTCCCATTAATTTGTTCTCATTTATATTGTATTTCTCTTTGTTGTATCCTATAGTTGTTATTACTATTATTACAGCTATTACTCTTGGTGGTGCTACGGCCAATTTTCCCACAGGGATTCTTAAAGTTCCATTTTATCCTGTCTTTTCTTAGTAGTGGTTGTACATCAGAAGCAGCAGTAATAGTAATAAACATAGTGGTAGGAACCCGGTTGTAATAGTGGTATTAGTATTAATGAGGTGAGGTGGGGGTGAGTAATGAAGAGTGATGTTACGGTTGTCACAGCATAAGTGGTAACAGTCAGGTCTTAGCAGTTAGGCTTAGCTGAACACTGGTGCTGATAATAGTTGTGGTATGAGTTCTCCAACTGCTGCATTGTAACGCACATTACTGAATGGTTGAACTACGCCATTTGCAACAAAGAGGTAGTAGTCAAAAGTCATGTAACAATACTACTACTACTACTACTACTACTACTAATAGTTCACAGCAAAACCAATGTTAAAAAATAAAGAACTACATTGAGTCAAAAGTAGGAAGATAAAAAGACTCAAGAGGCAAGAGAACATTATTAGAAATAATGAGAACCATGAGATTAGAAAAATAATGCCAGACAGTAAGTAAATGAAAGAGAGGAGAACATTAATATTAAAGGTTATTGTGAAAAGGTGAATTTTTTGTGAAGGAGAGTCTCTGATCTTCAACACTTACACTGCACGTTGAGCTGGACCTGTGCTTCACGCCGTTTGATGTTTAGGCCGTTGTAAGGAGCGGTCTGGCACCGATACGCCCCCATCATGTCCCGGCTGACGTTGGTCAGCCTCAAGCGCCCGTCCCGTGTCTCCTCCACAGGCTTCCCTGAAGGCATGAGCAGGTCCTTGTCCATCCGTGACCACAGCACGGGCGGGCGCGGCTTCCCATCCACCACCAAGCACACGAGCTCCACATTGCCTCCCTCCCGCACGCTGACCACCTGCCCCCCCACTGGGACGGCCAGCACCGGGGGAGTGACTGCAGTGAGGAGTTTGGGAGAGGAGGAAGAGGTGAAAGGGATGACACATTAAGTTTTGATTTTTAATTTACTTTAACATAAAAAAAAAATAAAATTAAATCTAAAATTACAAAGCTACAAAGCGCTGCAAAATAAAAGAAAAATAAAATCACATTCATACCCAGCGTGTACTCATGGCTTCATAAAGGCCCACTCACCCTAACAGAAATTACACAAGACCAAAACAGCAATATGCTGATAGCAGTCCCATTTACAGAGTAATTACACTTTAGGCTTTAAAGTCCACTTAACAGTTCAGTGACCATTAACCCATCAAATTGAAGCCAAGAGGACAGCTGGTATGGCTGACTTCTAAATATCTGCTGCAAAAAGATAAACCACTTATGAGATATTTAATTATACAGTTTTGGAATAATATGTATTTGAGTGCAAGATGGAGTAGACCTGGGACACAGTGAATGATAATAAATCAATATAATTTTCTAAAATAAATTTTATGACATTTTTTTAACATTGTAGGTAGATGAATATGTACTTAGAAATCTACATATTTTCAGCAGAAATGTATGAAAACACACAAAAAATGATAAACAATTCAGCAAGAAATGCAATGGCCATCATGTTAAATGGAAACTACAGTACAACAGGGTTTCAAGAAAAAGAAACACGTTGCAAAAGGAGGCTGTAGGAAGGCAGAAAGGAGGAGGGAACTGGAGGCCGGGGAGGAGGAAAAGACAGAGAGGAAAAATGGTGTGGGAGAAAATGTGAGGGAAGAAGAGAAGGTTTAAGGAAAATAGAAGAGGGGTGAAATAAACGAGGGAGATATGACAGGAAGGAGACAATGGAAGAAAAAGAAAATGACAAATGGTGTGAAAGGAGAAATTGGGTACGGGCGGGGAAGAGAGAGAGAGAGCAAAGATGGAGAGGAAAAGGTGAAAAAAATAGGCTGACATTTACCAGGGCAATTTTACTGGACCCCAACATGGTTACCATGCAACATGAGAAACGTATAAAAGATATTTTTTTCAGTGTTAAGTGCGAACATTATGGTTAAACTCACATGAGATTATACGTATGCGCACATATACAACATATATATATGTAGAATTGTCTGAGTGGCATCAGCTGAGAGACAGAGAGACGGCAAAGAGTAAAGCAACAGACAGAATGCAGATAGATAAAGAGAACAGACAGACTTAATCCAGGATCCAGTCGGTCAATGGGAGATGGGGCAAGACTCTGTGACGGACAACACTAAGACCAAAGACAAACCAGCAAATCAATCAGGAGGTGCAACCCTGCGCCTCCTGAGTGAGAGAGTGAGAGAACAAGTGAGTGAAGGATGAAAAAAGAGAAGAGGAGGAGTAACAGATGCCTGTCCCGGGGAAATGAGAGAAGATCACAGGATCAGAGAGAGATATGAGGACCAAACTGTGTGCATGTGTGTGTGTGTGTGTGTGTGTGTGTGTGTCTGGATGTGCATGCGCCTAAGACAAGACTTCCGGACATATTTGTTTGCACTTTTTTTATGCCATGGTAAAGTGCTCAAGCTAAAATGTGATTACACCTCCCCTTAAATTATAATTTTCCCTTAAATTTCCTCTTAAGTAGCTTAATTATAATTTGCTTGGCTTGGCTAATTTAATTATAATTATATTTTTGTTTTCCATATTGTACAACAATGTCACTTACATATTCTATATTTGGAGGTTGCCACATACAGAACATTACACTGAGTGGAATATTCAAACCTAAGATGTCATTGTTTCATGGCTGTACCATTACATCAAATAGAAAATATCTAGATGTCGGGGCACTCCGGGGCACTCTTGGTATCTTTGGAATTCTTGGGATCTCCACTAGAATTTAAAATAAAATTCCGTGGGTTTGAACAAAGCTCGGCTGAGCAGCAGTGGAACAAAAAGGGCTGAAGAGGTTAAGCTTAACATCTGATTGGCCTTTTGCTTTTGCTAGTGATCTGAATGCATGGATCCACAAGGGAAGACTGACAGTGTGAACTAGCTGGCTCTGTACAGTTGGCAGACCCTTAGAAACTGCAAGGAAACTAGCCTGAGTCTGAAAAAGATGGATAAATTAAAAAAAGAGTGAGAGAGAAAAAAAAAACCTCACCACTGTTCTGGGAAATGTTGACATCCACGCGGAGCTCAGGCACGCGGCTACCTGGGAAGTTGGCCACACAGCTGTAGGTGGCCAAGTCTCTGAACTTCATGTCTACAATTTCCAGGCTGCTGGTGCCGGGCGCCATGTCTGGGTCGCTGCGCAGCAAGATCAAGCTGTCGGAGTTGTAGACAGAGGCGCCGTTCTTGTACCAGGTGTAGTTGACCTTGTCCTGCGGGGTGGCGTCCACGTGGCAGGACAGCTTGAGGTCGCGACCCATCTGGATGCTCTCGCTGTCCTTGTTGGAGTCGGGCGTAATCTGGAAGGTCAGGTTGCTCATCGCTGGGTGTCGAGGTGGCAGGTTCATGAAAGAGAGAAGAGGAAGACATAAGGGTTCAACGAGATAAAAGGTGAGGGCAGTGGCAGAGGTGGTGAGGGTGGAAGTAAAAATAAGGATGAGCAGGAGCGGGATAGGCGAGGGAGACAAAGCAAGAAGACGAGTGGATGAAGTGAAAACAAAGGAATTAATACAGTAGTGTGGGTGGGTAGAACCAGTTGAATAGGGAAGATTGAAAGGACAATGAAGAACAGGGTGAAGAGGGAGAAGAGGAGACGAATGAGTCACAAGGAAGGGACAGCAGGAGGAAAGGAAACCAAAAGAAACAAGAAATTGAAGAAGAAAGAAAGAGGAAGAAGAAAATGGTGATATTGTGAGGAAAGGGGAGAGAAAGAACGAAGCGTGGAATAGCGTAAAACAACAGAGGGATAGAGAGGAGGGGGAAAACAAAATCAAGGACACGGAGTAACTCTTACACTGTCACATTTAATTTACAGTTTCAAAGGCTGCGTTTTCCCTACAGACTTGCACACTGAATACAAAAAAAAAAAAAAAAACCCTCTCTCTCCAACAAGGAGTGAGACAGGCGGTGAGGAGGAGAGGAGAGCTTGATTTAAACTTCTCGCGAGCTTGTTAACTAGCTCCTTGGGTGGAGGTGGGCATGTTTAGTAATGACCATATGGTTAACAGGATGCTGCAACTTTACCAGGCTAGTGTGGAGACACTGCAATGTGTGCCTGAATGTGTGTGTGAGCGTGTGTGTGTGTGAGGGAGGTGGAGGAGAGAGATAGGGAAAGTGAAGGGTGTGTGAGCCTGCAGGCATGCGGCTGTGTGCATTCATGTGCATGTGCAACTGTCACCTGCATCAATGCTTGTGTGTACCTATGGACCTTCTTGAGTGTACGCTCACTAAATGTGTGTGTGTGTGTGTGTGTGTATCTGGGTGTCTGTGCTCCTGTTTGCGTATGTGCTTGCCTCTGCGTGTGTGTGTGTGTGTGTGTGTGTGTGTCTGTGTGTGTGAGTGTGTGCGTGTCATCCACCCTCTTGCCACCTGTGCTGATGTGACGATGCGTTCAGGCCCATTAAGCTAACAGGAGAAACCCATCCAGCATACGTTCTCTACAGTGTTAACTAACAGACGAGACTGTCGCTAATTGCTTCCACTCCGGTCTAACTAATTGGAGTGAATAAAGATGATTAAAGGGGCTAAAAATAGCCGTAAGGGAGGGAGAATGGAAGGCTTTTGTTTCAACGGTATTAGAGAGGAGCGCTACTTAACCCTCCTATTCTGAAACGAATCACATCAGCCCTCACTAATGATGGATCAGCAGCTCGCGTGTCACACGTGTGCATAAGTGCACACACATGCACGAATGCACACACACACACACACACACACACACACACACATGAACTAAGGTGAGAGTGATTGGAAATGATGAAAAAAAGTTGGATAATTTCCTAATACATTTCATTTATTATATTTAATAATATCAATGAATATATTTCAAAGTGCTTACATATGAGAGTATTTGCTTCATTAAAAATCTGAATGCTGCTTATAATATTCAAGTGAATTTGTTATTTGTTCCAAATCCATAATTCCTGAGTACCTGGAATGGTACCTGGAATTTGGACACAACTCTGAAACCTTTTTATAGACGAGGCTTGGCTCACTCTGTTTTAACAGTGTGTTGTTTGTTGTTCCCACAATTATTGCTCCAAAGTACACAGAGATAGAGAGTGATTATGAGCATTGAACTAACTAAATGAATAGCTAGATAATAATAAATAAATAAATAAATAAATAAATAAATAAATAGTTGGGATCTCATAATATTGATGGATGGCAACATTGTAACTTACTTGTACTCTAGTGCCTAGGCCTTATTTAATCTAGACCACAATGTGTGGTCTAGATTAAATAAATAATTTCCGAAATCTGAAAATGTGAATCTGGATATGCATTATGTTTTTGTTTATATTAACCAATCAATTGTACCTGTCCATGATATTTCCCTGCCTTCTGCCCAGCGCATGCTGGGATAACAGAGACATAGACACACAGACATATAACCCCTGTGAATAATTCCACACACATACATGCACGACTTACTCCTGACAATGAGGTTGACGTTCCTGCGGGCAGGGTTACCCACGTTGTTGACAGCTGTGCAGTTGTAGAAGCCCGCGTCAGCAGGCGTGACGGCCCGCAGCATCAGCGAGCCCCCGCGCACCTGGGCGCTAAGGGGAAGCGGGCCGGGGTACCGCGACCACGTCACATTGGGCTCCGGGACGCCAGCGGTCACCTCGCAGGTCAGGGTCACATCCCGCCCAGGGTCCACCACCAGCGTCTCGTTGACTGACAGCCTGAGTGCAGGGGGAGCTGGGGAACACGGGGAACAACGGAGACGAGATCATTACAAGTGCAAATCAATGTCTCTGTTGGTCCAAAGACCACAGCTCTATCCTAGAGTCTGTTCCTCTTGAGCCCACAGTGCTCTGCTTTACTGCACTGCTGCAAAACATGTGAATGTATCAGCTGGATGCACATAGAAGTTTGACAGTGTGGTTACAGGATGGTTGCAGGATGCTCACATGTATGTGATGATGCTCTGACTTTGAATTGCCCTTTAGAAGTGAGAAGTGGGAATATGCATGAATGTGGGAAGTGTGGAATAGTGTGTGTGTGTGTGTGTGTGTGTGTGTGTCCACTGTCTCATTTCCTGCCCTTCAACGCCTCATTAAATGTGTGAGTCTCCACTTCAGTAGCAAACTGTATAAAACTGTAGTTCTCCATACTGGTCCTCTAGTTTGAGAGTGTTGTTGCTTTACCATTCAGTCGGGGAGTTGGCTGTGTTCACCCTGCATCCCAAGTGTAAATTGGTTCTGATTGTATGGCACTGTATGGAAGGAGATCCACTGTATTAAACTAACTATCCCTCACTACCACTTAAAGCATGGTGTACTGAAACGAGACTCTGAAAAAGTCAGCCTCACTTCAGAGAGCAGGGTTACAGCTGAGTGTGGAGGAACAGCTGAAGGCTAACAGGCAAGCACCTCACATACAGCCAGATCCGCACACAGCTGAAGGTTTTAATTTATGGTGCTGACCACCAATATTAAGTCTGATGTAGTAGTGTTTGTGTGCAAGTGTGCTTGTGTGTGTGTGTGTGTGTGTGTGTGTGTGTGTGTGTTTGTTTGTTTCTGCCTGACTGTGTATAAGGGTGTTTGTATGCCCATCCATTTCTCAATACACACTAATCGCTAAACCAAAGGTAATTCATTTCCTTGTTCCCCTACACCTGAGTCCATCATATCCTGTGGCCATCATATCTGCCCAACACCATGGCATCCAAATATATTTCCCATGAATGACTTGACAGGAAAAGTACAGAATTACAGAATGACCCAAAATACAAGTGCAGGCAGAGATCAAGTGGAACTCTGGCTTCAAAAAAAAAAAAAAAAAAAAAAAGGCTGGGTTTGCTTGGGGAGAGGGGCAAAAAATAAGTGTTACAGCATGGAAGAGCTGAGGAGGAGGGAAAGGACACAGGACAAAACAACAATAACAACAACAACAACAACAACAACAACAAAAACACATAGGCACATGCAGTACATGCACAATTACCACACAGAAGGGGGAAATGAAAGTGATAATAATCTATATGGAGCAGAGAATGACTTGATGCAGATGAGTAGTCAAAATCAAACTTTTAAACTTTCAAACTGGGTCTTCAGCTGTTACTGTGTTCATAATAATTCAAACCAAACACTGTTATTATTTTACCATAAAGTTAAAGGAATACTCCAACAGCAAAATACCCATTTTCTGACTTACCCAGACTGAGACTAGATGTTTGATATCATTTTCACCACTGAGCACATTTATAGTTTCTAACATTTAACTTATTGGAAAGCTTGTTTTTAAAATACACATGATACACTGTGTAAACAAGACAGCTACAAAGTTGCTGTAAGGCTTATTTTTTTCACTTTGATGGAGCTAGGCTAATGATTCCTATAGACTTAGTCTTTATGCTAAGCTAACATGAAATGCTAACCATCGAAACCGAACTAGAGGACGTACAGAATTGAAAATGCTATCAAGTATCTTGTTTCAGTCTGGGTGAGTCGGAAAAAGGGGATGTTGCCCAAAATGTTGGTGTATTCCTTGTTTCCTTGTTCCCTGTTTCTTCTTGTTGTGATGCAGAGGACATGCTGTATAACCTAAAAAGTTGATATTATTCTATGCAGTTTTCAAAGTATTCACGATGCTCTAGATAACGCCAAAGAAGTGGCAACTCCATTCTATCTGTACCCTACTGCTGTAATAGGTTTGTGCATATCTTGCCCCAGGAGGTAAATGGGGTGACAGGAGGGTAATTTCTAGAGAAACGAGCTTGTGCCCAAAAAGTCATCTGTTTGAGTCCCTGGAGTGGCTGCACACCGCCTCATCAACGACTGAAAAATATGCTGGAACAAGACAACTAACTCCTTGTTTCTCCAGTGAAACTGCTCAGTAGCCACCAGTGCTGGCCTGTGGTTGTACCAGACAGCTCTCTGACATGAATGTAAGTGTACGCGCATAACTCAGCTAGCCCTGGAACCACTCCCTGTAAATTTCTCACTCTCCAAAGGCAGAGTAGAAGATATCTTGCAGGAGGTGGCAACTCTGTTCTTTGAATAGCCTGCAGTTCCCACATATACGTTT
Source organism: Holocentrus rufus (assembly GCA_900302615.1). Taxonomy (NCBI): domain Eukaryota; kingdom Metazoa; phylum Chordata; class Actinopteri; order Holocentriformes; family Holocentridae; genus Holocentrus; species Holocentrus rufus. Next base: position 7,001 of record OMLF01007832.1, on the reverse strand, counting down.
TAGTTAGAATACTGAGCCATAATGACACATTACTCTATTGGACATACTGTTTACAGACCAAATTGCTTTCCAGGGTTGTTCTAGAGATAAAGGTTAAACCAATTAAAACTCTACAGCATTGCCTCTTCTAAAGATGTTAAACTTGGCAAGTGAACTCATTGCTAATTTACATAAATATTCAGTATATTATTTCATGTGTTTGATATATGGTCCTTGTTTGGATGCTGTTTCTCTTCTGGCACAAGTGTTAAAAAAGTCACACATAAAAACACACCTATACACACCTACACATATGCACATTAATAATGCAGATAACACCTATTCTGTTTGCCAATGTGAATTCATTCCAATTCAGCGGATGAAGAGAGATGAAAGATGCTTGCACCCTCCAATAGGTTTGGCTTCTTATAGTAAATAAACAAATCTAACCTCAGAGTCAGAACCAAATGAACCTAAGCAGAATAAAGAATAACTAGCAGCAATGCTTGCCTTGAGTGAACTTCTTTTCAGAGAATAAAATGTTGCCAGCTTTCATTTGGACCAGTCACTGCTTTCTATCTTTAGCGCGATGCTTCCCGCGCAGTGCTTAGGGGAAAAAGTGCCTCAAAAATAACAAGTACACTCCTTTGACCATCTCTTAAATTACACCCACCAACAAAGGTGAGAATAAAAATGGAGTATTCAGGTGTAGATGTAAAGATAGCCCTTTTTGCTGTGGACTGCGGGAGGGTGATATCAATACAGATTTTCCAGAGGCACTTTATTTATTTATTTATTTATTTGCATCACAGCAGTCGCAAAGTGTGTGATACTGTGGGTCTGCTGATAGATTTTTAGACTGACATTGTGTTAGTCCTGTGGTCAGCAGATAGGAGGGCTGTTCAAAAGCAGCCCAGTGAAAGCTGCTGACCCTCCTGGAAACCACTATTAGGTAAGGGGGTGAGATGGTCGTAAACATTTATCCACGCACAGAGCCTGAATCTAAATCCCACCACCATTTCAGTCTGATACAGTCAAGACAATATTTTTCCAAATGTATTTTCTCTATACGTCCATTTTTACTGTGTGTTCTTGCAGGAATCTGCATTGAAAATAACATTTGTATCCATGTCATTTCTACATTACTCTGGGTGAATTGTTCCACAATTTTTGAAAATGACAATTTGAGATTGTTTCAGGCAACTCAACATTAAATGCTCTAAATTTATTTCTTCGGAAAAAAGACATTTATTGACCCTAAAATTTATTAAGTGATCTTTTGATACATGATAGACATGATGTACCAAGTATATTTATATTTAAGCATTTTGAGGAACTACAAAACAATTAAACAAATACCCGAGGACCTCTTTTTTTGTAGTACAATGTAATCTAGAAATTCAAAAGAGATTGCCATAGCCAAATGCTATCTTTAAAGGGTCAAGGTGAACATACCTTTAACTGATATATCTACAAAAACCCAAGATGGGGTCTTTAAATGGGCTCTGGAGGGCTGGAAGGTGCAGAATCCAGGCTTTTACCAACCTGAGAGAGAGTTAATCCCCAGAGAGAGACTGACCCCGCACAAAACAGGAAGCCATTCATTCCTCTAATAGACTTTGCGCAGTACATCCTCTCATCTAATCTCTCCTTTAACAGATTGCAATCGCCATAATGAAAGAGGTGCAGGGAGGCTCAACTAGAACTAGATGCACGCTTCTACTCACGTAAGCACGCGCATGTAGCTGAGCACGTACATAGACATGAGTGTGTGCATGAAACTGCACATGGAGAAACATTAATGCTAACAGGGTCTCTCTTTGGCCAACTGTCACACTGATTTGTCTCGAGCTGACAAGAAATTTCAATGGTGTAACAACTGCAATTGGCAAATAAATAGCACTGTCATCTCCCATTGTATCAAATCGCAATACATGAAAAATAACCCCCTGTGGGCCAAGGGAGCTTTCACAGTACCAACCTGGCCTGCATGACAACTGTTTCTGTTTGCTGGTGGATTTGTTAAACACAGCTACAGTGAAAATAAATGAATAAAAAAATAAATAAATAAATAAATAGGTCAAGACACACCTGCTCAGCAGCAACTGTGATAATTTTCCTGGATGACCATTGCAACATTGCACATGAGTGCGTGGACGTTTTGAAAGCAAACCACAGATGCCGGACCGCCTTGACTGTTTTTAGAGCTTGAAATCAGCAACATTTGCAGCCCTCCACTCATATACTAATTTTGAGCAAAGAGAGAATGTTACAAATTGTACCTTTAAGTGTTGACAAGTGGCCATGATTTAAGTACAATGTGGCATTCTTTGCCTTCACCTTACCCATTTATTGCCTATATTAGGACACCTAGCTGTGCATTATTGCTTACTTAAATGACTGCAGCAGCACAGTGGCTAAGTGGTAAGCAATTTTGTGTCAATACAAGAAAGACTTTGCATTGATCCCTGACCTTTTCTCTGTGGAGTTTGCATGTGCACGAGGAATTCTGAGTGCTGCAGCCTCCTCCTACATTCAAAAAGACATGCAGGTCAGGTTTAGAGACTCTAATGTCAGTGTCAGCGTATCTCTTTTGTTGCCTTTTGTGCAACAAAAATGTAGGCTGAGATAGGCTTCAGACCCTGAAATTAATTAAATGATTGCACTTCAAGTAACTTTTATTAAATTCATCATAGATTCATGATTCAGAAGTTGCCTGGTATCCATATTGCAAGCTACTACGGGGGGAATTTCACTGACACACACACACACACACACACACACACACACACACTGCTGCCACTTTATAGCATTTCCTGCAGACTATTTAGGGGCTCCCGTGCTCATTTGCGCAACAAATAAAATACAGATTCCCAAGAACGGGAAAGGGCAAAAGTAGAGTGGAGAGAAAGTCTGGGGGGGAATACGAAGTAAGAAGAATCCGGGGAAGAGTATAAGCGAAGCGAGGGGAGGGAAGGCACTGAGGATTTGAGAATTATAGCTTCAATTTCCTGGGGATGCGGGATGCGTGGGTGTCAGGAACGGTGGGATCAGCCAGCGCTCTTCCCATAGTAATGGGATTTATGTGCAGCACAGCGGTTTACAACCAGGTAACAAACGCCTCTCCCTTTCACGCTCACAGTTTCTCACTCTCTCTCCCTTTTCTCTCGCTGTCAGCTTGTCACTTCTATCTGAATATCTGCCTTTTTTCCCTTTCTCTGCCTGTACGTGTCCGTGTATCTGTGTTTCGTTCTGCCCCTCCCTGCCTATCTGCATTTGTCGCCCTGTGAATCTCGGTTCTCCTCCATCGTGCTGCATTACCTCTTCCTTGACTGAATCCCTGTGTGAATAAAGGGCCGAGGGACACAGGAATAAAGAGACAGGGGTATTCAGAGAGGTGTGACCGTCTGTTCATGTTGTATATTTGTGTCTTGTACCAGGGTGCACAAGTTGCCCTGCTGTGTCAGCCAATAGATCTTTTTCATGGCAGCCATTTTGACAGGAAATAATCAATAAACACAGGTGTTTCTAATCGCATTCATTACAGTAAGTCTCTGTACCTCAAAATGGCTGCTGTGAAAAAGGTGTAGTACTGTAGGTGATGGTGTGTGTGTGTGTGTGTGTGTGTATTGGGGATTGTATTGGAACTATATTATATTTATCGCTAATTGTTTTACAATTAAGGGACCTTGATCTGATTGAAAATGGTAACCTGAAAAAAAGAAAAAATGATAACAATTGAGAAAGATATGCATTTTAAACATACAGTGAGATATTCCTTTCAAAGTGTTTTGAAAGGAAAATGAGATGAATGAATGAAGAATGAATTGTTCTGACTGACTGACTGAGGATTCAGCATACGGGTGTTTGTATGTGCATGGCAGGTGGATAGGTGCCTTTGTCTCTTTGTGTGTGTGTGTGTGTGTGTGTGTGTGGGTGGGTGGGTGCGTGTGTGTGTGTATGTGTATGTGTATGTGTGTGCGTCTGTGCACGCATTTGTATGTGTGCTCTACATGCATGCTTGTGTCCAGAAGTATCTATTGTTGAATTGAAAAGGCCATGCAAAGCAATTACTGTAACTACAAATAATGTTTCACACCACAATGCTGATGTAAACAACTGTAGATTGCTTCAGTCTTGAGAAAATGCATTTTGAGTGTTCTGGAAATAGTGAAGCAGACAGAATTAACACAAGAGTTTGACTAGCAGACTAGAAACGATGAATCTTGATGACCTGCCAGCCCGGGGCCAGTATTTTTAGGACAGGCAGGCAGAAATGTGTCCTCCTTAGCCAGGATTGTTGCATTTGTTGTTGATAGCGTGGCGTTTAGAGGAGTGGGCTTGTGACCAGAAGGCTGCCAATTCAAATCTCACACTGGATGGGATAATCTGGGCGGCTACAGCAAGCTCTGATTTCGCTTCCACTGGACTTGCTCAGTGTCCAACAGCAGTCAACAATATTTGCACAGTGCAGCTGCTACGGGCTCAGCAATATATCAGTGTTGTCTCAATATCGTGATATGAGACTACATGTTGTCTGGGATTGTGGATATCTTAAAATTGTGATATGACTTGTCTTTTCCTGGTTACAAAGGCTGCATTACAGTAAAAGGAAACAATTTTCTGAACTTATTAGACTGTAGCTGTTCTATCGTTTGCCTCTACCTGCTGAGTCATCATATCCACATTACTAGTGACTGTTTATCAGAAATCTATAATGTGTAAATATAACAGTCATAGTGCCACAACATTGATATTGAGGTATTTGGTCAAAAATATTATGGTGCTTGATTTTGTCCATATTGCCCAGGTCAAAGCTCCTTTGAATTGAAAATGAAAAATTGAAAAAAAAAAATTGAAAGAAAAAAAAAAAAAAACTTCTAATGACTTCACAAAACAAGCAAATTTTTTAGGGCAGGGCTGCAAGCTCATAATAGGTGTCTAAAGCAAAATAGGAGTCAATTCTTGCCAGTCGCACAGCAGCTTTATCTCCTTCCTGGGTTCCCTGATTTGACTGGATTTGACACTAGCAGAGACCATAATTGGTGTTCGAAATGGACTGTTTTAGAGAAGTCTATAAATTGAATACTATAATAATTCCTGGAGGGAAGCTTTAAAGGTACCCAATGCAGTTTGTGACCACTAGGGGTGCTGTAGTGCACACTAGGAAAACCCTGGATCCCCCTTTTGTTTACATAATATGCTGTTCCATGTTCTCCAGGGGCATGGGGCCACATATTGCACTTGTCAATGTAAACAATGCAACTTTCAAAATATTCCAAAATGAGGGTTTGCAAATATCTTGTGAGGTAAAAAATACATTCAATATGTTTATTATGCTTCAAACACACACAGTGCATGTGATTAGCTGATGCTAATGTTTTGTTAAATGAACAAAGTCTGGAATTGGTGTAGAAACAACAAAATGTAAGCTGGCTGTAATAGCAACAAACAGAAATCAAATTATATTATGTGAGCCATCTTCACGCTTTATAGGACGTTAACAATGTGCAGGCAGTTTTAGGCTGCACAAGGGAGGACAGTGTGAGAGTTTCTCTGTCTCTCTTCCTTGGTCTTCATCTATATTCTCTTTCAATTTCATTTCACTCTTTCACATACTTTTCTCTCTCTCCACATGCCCACTAACAGACATGGATTATAGCCTAACATAAAACCAGCCATACAAATGTTTTGCAGTGTCCTAATACAGAGTCTCATGAGCACCACAGCTTTGACAGTTACAGGGAGGAGCAGACTGCCTGTTGCCTCGACTTTTCAGGTGGGAATTCATACAGAACAGGACTTTCCACCTATTGAGATAGTAATATATGCAGTACACTTGTCCTGGGATCACATTATTACAAAGGGATGGTGAGAGGTACAGTAATCGATAGAACACTGAATCATCTCTCTCATCCTTCAGATTTACTGGCTAACTCAATCTGCTCAAAT
>OMLF01007814.1:1329-12433 GCA_900302615.1 Holocentrus rufus | reverse complement strand
GTGTTAGAGAGAGGAGAGAGAGAGAGAGAGAGAGAGAGAGAGAGAGGGGCCACTTATTAATAAAACAGAACACATATTCATATATCCACCCACCCAAATTACAGAGGCTTCTCATCTCTTTTCAGCTGTCACCAGGGTTTTCCTTGCTCATGACATTCTCAGGCAGCCCACTGCAGTGGTTTTTTTCTGACCGCCTAAATGAAATGTAATTGACTATGGCACTTCCCATGCATATGTCCTCTAAAGCGGCCCCATATGTCCTAAAGACTTCTGATATTGTTCAGAGTTCATGCCCACATGAGATCCATCACAATGGTAATACCACCTCCTACCTCTCTCAGTCAGCGAATAGCTTAGCAGACTTTAAAAGTACAATTCTGTAATTCTTCAGCTTGCTACAGTGTTGGTGTTGCAATAAACAGGGTTCCCACACATTTTCACAGACATTTCAAAACACTTCCATGACTTTTCAAAGACCTATAGTAAAATTTCCTTGACCAACCTGTAAGTACATGAACAGAAATGAAATTGAGGGAGCATAAATTGAAATTGACGGACTTGCACATCAAAACGTTACGTGGAAGATTATCCATAGAAGATTTCTGTAATTAATTTCATTACAGAAACAAAAATCAAATTCCATGACTTTTCCAAAACTTTCGATGATTTTACTTAATTCCATGACTTTTCCAGGCCTGGAAAATAACAGTTTAAAATTCCATGACTTTTTCCAGGTTTTCCATGACCGTGGGAACCCTGAGAAAAGATTCAACAACTGTTTGGTCACTGCAGATTAACAGGAGCTAAACTGAATCACTGTACTTCATGTGAAAAAGGAGTAAACACTTCCTTAGTTGCTGCAGACAGCTAATCGTAGAATAAAAGCAGAGAAGTGGCTGCTTCAAAGATAACCTTTTAAATAGACATGTCCCTAAATAGACCAGTAGATAACGGCAATAAATGAAAACCTGTAGTGTAAAACTTCTCAGTAGAAATTATTTCAGCCACCCACCTGCAGCACAAACACTGGTGACCCGTCCAGCTCCTCTGTGACTGAGCCATAGTACTCATTCATAGAGAACACCGGCGCCTCGTCGTTCTTATTAACCACGTTGACCACCACCGCTGCATAATCTTCCCACTTCCCGTCTGAGGCCAGGACCAGCAGTTTGTACCTCTTCTGCTGCTCATAGTCCAACGGCTGAGCAATAAAGATTGTGCCCACCTCCGGCTCTATGTCAAACACACCGCCTGTGTTGCCAGATGTGATCTGATAGCGCAGCTTGGCATTTGCCCCTGAACAGGAATCAAGAAATGCATGATCGGAGAGGTGAAGTCAGAGGTTTTTAATGCTGAAAACCAATTTATCTTTTAGGGATAATAAACTTACTGAACTCTGAAGCGAAACGTGAGTGAGCCAATGTTTCGGAATGGTGGTGGAATTTAAAGTTTGCAGCTTGCACCAACATTTTATCAGTCCCAAAATGTTACATAATTCAAAAACATCCTTTAACGAAGAGCCTTTCAGAGCAATGATCTCTTGCATCTTTTAGAGGAATCCATACCAATCCTGGAGCAATCTCCCTAGATTACACTTTCACCAACATGTTACCACAGGGGTATTAAACCTCAGTTCTTCAAGGACTTTAGCACTAGTGGGTTTTCATGTTTCCCTTACTTGTTTTGATTACTTAATTAAATGGGAACTTTGTACCTTATCTTCCCTGCTTTAATCAGGCACTAATTAAAGAAAGAGTGAAGAAAAAGTAAAAGAGAGAGAGAGTGAAAAGCAGCATAATGCACACTGATAGTGCCCTCTGGGGAATGATTTTGAGGCCCGGGAGAGGGTGCAGGGATGTTGCCTTGCAAGGAGGAAGTCAATATCTGAACTTATCTTCTGTGTCTCCATGGAGACCATCCCGCCTATTGGTTTGACATTGGAATAGATAAGATAATCTCCTGGAATGTATGTTCTCCTCTTTCAATCAGTCTGTTAGGTTAAAGTAGCTACAATCCCATGTAAATACACTAATCTGTACTATTAACACAACCCTTGCTGACAAAGTGCTCCCTGCCTCCCTCAGGGATCTGACAGGCTTACAGCAGTCAAGCCCAGGGTGGTGTTTCAAACAAGGAAGATTGAGTTTAGCCTCTCAGGCACTAGTGGAACAGTATTGTAACTTTAATGTTGGGGGTTGGTGTTGTTCCACAGCTATTCATCATTAGTGCTGCAGCATGGCCTAAGCCGCACCCCCGCTAACCATAAATACTTGATTAACGGCCCCAAACATGCTTGATAAAGGGATCTTAGGCTACTGCTGTACAGAGGATGAGCAACTGCTTTATCACTCAAATCCCGCCCACCTACTGTGTGGGAGCGTGTCACTTTTTTTGGAACATATGTGCAATGTGCATCACCAGGCAATCAAATGACTACTGCTAAATCTAGCACACTGTGCTCAGCTCAGCATGATTTCAGCAGAGCTTAGTCCAGATTGAGAGGAATTCTCATAGGGTCATTTTTTGCATACTGCAACTATTGCATATAATTTTCCAAAAAGGCCCACAAAGGAATTGCTGTGAAATACAAATGATTGATTGACAAACGCTATTTGGCAGATGACTGAATATGAAATCTCGAAACTTGCCAAAAGTTTCAAAGTGGCTCATAAAAACTTTTTTATTGGTTCTGGCTGGCTAGCTTCTTTAACCTTTACTCCTAGGAATTGGCATGGGAAAGATCTCCTTGGGATTTCACTGTTTCCTCCCCCGTCTGCTGCCTCATCAAGCATACCTTCATCCTCGTCATTAGCACTAACAGTGACAACAGCCAGGCCCACATCTGCATTCTCATCGACTCCAACTTCGTACAGCCGCTGAGCAAAGACCGGTTTGTTGTCATTGACGTCGCTGATGAAAACCCGCACATACGCTGTGTCTGCAAGAATGACAGCAATGGCAGGAGATTAAACGGCACAGCCCACAAAATCGCACACACGCACACATGCACACGGGCTCATATTCGCTTTCCATCTGTTTATCAATCCTTCATTTCATTGTCACTGTTTAGTGTGAAGAGGCACTTAACCCAACGCAATGTGGCTCATTGACATGGAAATCAGACAAAACATTATTCACAAAGATGTGCTGTAAATTACATAAATTATTCATTTTGGCAAGAGTTTATTGTTTTAGCAGGGGTAACTGTTTTCAGCGCAAAGAACAGCACTAATGGGGCTAAACCTCTTCAACAAGCTGCTTTTCCGCACAGAGTAGATAAAGAACCTCTCCACTGGGAAGGTTAAATATTTATAAGATGACAAGTGTTTATGTCTTATCTGTGCCCTCCTCATTACGCTGTTTATTTCTTTAGTTAGAAAGAGTAAATTATGTGCTCACAAAACACACGGGTGACATGTTAATTTGGAGCCGCTGCAGTTAGAGATGATGGTGGAATGTAGCTCAATTTTCTCTGCTTCTTTTAACATTTTCCTCCTCTCCTGGTGCATCCCAGGGGTGAGGCAGAGAGACAGGTAATGTTTGCAGAGGAGATGAGCCCTTCTGGATGTGGGAGATACGTAGCACAAGACGCAGCTAAGGCTCATTGCAAATGCTAAGCAGCCCAGACACCCCTGGAGAGAAAGCTTTGCTGCTCCAAAACATCACCCTTTACCCCTAATACCTCCTTCACAAACATTTGCTAAGACCCACGTCTGAATACAAACGTCTTATTACGTCACCCCGAGATACAGACAGAGGTTTTAAGGCTGCCAAAATGTCACAAAGAGAACACGCTAAGCAAACGCCAGGCAATATTGGCTGAATATTAAACAATGAAAATAAAAAAAATAAAAAAAACAAGGCATGTAAAGAAAACGAGTTCCAAGAAATCTCAGAGCTATTTTCACATGGAAGAGAGCAAGGCTGTCTGGTCATGGTAGCGGAATAAATCAAATTAAGATTCACTTTTCAGAGTCTGTCCCAGGGTGTAAATGAATGTAATGTAGTGCCAGTGCAGCCTGTTTTAAACACAGCGCACAGAGGGAGAATTCCTTATAGTCTGGGTTTCAGTGTTGCCCTGTGGGCTTGGGGGAAAAGAACAATACTGCTTTTTATGAATGAGACATTGCAACCAGGGCAGAGGTCACTTCAAAGTTAACTCTGACAACTCAAGAAGAAGTCTTAGAATTAAAATTTAACACGAAAAGATCTCCATAAGATAAAAAAAAAAACACCAGAACAAGCATAAATCAAAACTTAAGTGATTTTGATTGACTCATTAAAATATTTACAGCTGAATCATAAGCAGGCCTACCCCGGGGCCAGACCCTGCGCTCAGTTTTTTATGGCCACTTTAAAAAATCTTAATGAAATGAAGCAAATCGTAAATTTATGATGAGTTTCAGCTTAACGGAGAAGACTGTAATCTGTGTAATCAACTCTCAGCATCACTTCTGACCTGAGTTGGGCTGCTTGTTCTTGCCAGGCCGAGCGGACTCCTGACCGTCCTCTGACTGAACCTCCAGCAAGTAGGAGCTGCGGGCTTCACGATCAAACACGGCCTCGGTGTAGATGGTCCCGAGCTGTGGGTCTATGCGGAAGAGGTGGTGGTCTCCGCTGCTGTCGCTCAGGAGAGAGTAAGCGATCTGCGGAACGCACGGAAACTAGAAATCAAGCCACAATCTTCTTTCAAACAATAACCTGCAGAAAGTGCATAAAATTAAATGCTGCAAAGTGTTAACAGGTCTCTAGCATATTTCTTAAGTCTGACTTTTCTTACTGCAGCCAAATCCAGATCAATACCCTGTCACAGTCAGTCACACATCTGTGATGGCACAGTTTTCAAAATTACCACATCAGCACTTTGACTGAAAGAAAAGCTTCCCCACTGGAGGGATCGCGATGCGATGTTATGTTCCCCCTAAGATTAATGGCTTCGCAAAGGAACCGCACTTTGCAGCTGCAGTGTGTTCCCCTTCACTTTTTAACCTATATAAGTTAACCCAAACACAAAAATGACCACAAACCTCTCCGTTAAGACCCAGGTCTTTGTCATGAGCGGACACTTGGAGAACTGAGGTTCCTATCTGCGCTCCTTCGGTCACTGAGGCCTCGTAGATGGAGGAGGTGAAAAACGGCACGTTGTCATTGACGTCTTAGGGGAGAGATGACAGAAGTTGGCTTTACCCACGACATAAGTAGCAACTGATGATGTAGTAATTGCCAGACAATACAATAACTCATTAAAAAGTAATTGATTGACCATCAATGAGCTTTAAAAACTAACCAACTAATAATGTTGCAGCCAGCATGACAGTTTATGTTTATTATTTGTCTTCCAGGTTTGATTTCTTGAGAAAATATCAATACTATGCAAGAAAGCAAAGCAGCTGAATTCAGTCCCATCAGCAGCATGATATTTATAGCAAAAAAATGATAAATGTCTAAAATCCTAAAATCCTATGACCAGATCACCACCTGAATCTCATCAGCTCATCCTTGGGTCAAAGACAATTTGTCCACCAAATTTCAGCCAAATGTATTTGCTCCTTTTTGAAATATCTTGTTAAACATCACTGAATCAACTCGCAGTATAAGGCAATTTTGCACATGAACACGTTTTAGTACATTTTCAACCCATTTAGAGGGATAATTTATTGCACCTTTACGCGTTATTACATCACCTGACAGATTTAAGGAATCACAGGCAACTTAAACATATAAAAATGCAAATTACAAAAGACACAGTTACAGCTGAACATGCAGTCATAGAATATACCGTATAACCACAACCATAAACAACTCATGTAAGGTTTCAGTTTGTCAATTTCATATTTGTTCATACCTGTAACATTGACGTAAACAGTGGTGAACGCCGCGAGAGGCACGGCGGCCACGTTCTGCGCCCGAACCCGCAGGGAGAAAAAGGCCGTGGTCTCGTAGTCCAGCGGCTCCGACACCAGAATGGACGCGGAGCCGTCCTCCCGGTTGGGGGAGAGGTAGAAACGCACCGGCATGTTGGTTTCCGGGACCATCCCGTCCTCCAGGTTATAGGTCACCCTCGGGTCGCCCAGCTGAGAGGTCGCTTTGATTGTCTGGACAGGAACGGACAGATAGGTTGTTTCCTACAGGGTAAAAACCTCAATCTCTGGTAGAATTAGTCTGGATAAGCTTATGTGGAGACTGACATAACAATCTACAAGTGTGTCACCTGCCTCCCTCCAGTTAAAGCCTGTGCAGTTAACTGGCAGCAAGCAAGCTGACTCACACCTTATGTTGGTATATGATAGACCTTCACATCAGTCAACTCTCATCCTTTCAGATGTGGATTCTCTTTGATGTAGGCCAGGTAACATTTGTTCACATGTGTCAGCCTCAACCCAGAAAACATTAGAGCTAGGTTGGGCTGAGTTGGTGCTTCGGTATTCTCAAAGGAGCGCAGGTTATGTCAGTGTTTGATCAAATTTTATTTTTATGATTGATTATCTGAAATGGACTTATAGCAGGATCACAGTCGATCCTATTGTCTGGGCCCTGGAATAACCTCTTATCTCTAAATGAGTCCCCTTTTGAAGACCTTGGAAAAAGGATTTTCCTGCTCTCCAGATTGACAGCCATATATTTTTTACATCAAAGGAAACATTTTGAATGGATTTAATTAGCCCGGGGTCATGAAACTTGCTCGGCACATACAGTACAATGTCAGCATTCACTTAGAGCATCAAACCAGAAAAGGTTTAAAGATTTCTCGGCGCACTGACAAGCTTTCAAAGGTGTATTTTGAGCAGAAAAAAGGAACACACAGTGACTGAATAACACTCAAGACTGCTCCCTAACTCAGGAGATTAAGCAAAAATAAAAGACTGAAATTGATTAAATTTCAGCAACTCAATTGGCAAGTTTAAATAATTAAACTAGTATCACAGCAATATAGACCCAAATCCATCAAATCAGGTATTGACACACACACACACACACACACACACACACGTCTGTACCACTATGGGTGTGTCCCTGGCAGTGTTCTCAGGGATGACCACGCTGTAGCTGTCCTTCTCCCACTGTGGAGGCTGGTTCTTCACGTTGGTGATGGTGACTGCCAGCTCCACAGAGGTGCTCCGGTTCCCCCCATCCGTCGCTATTATGTCCCATGTGATATACGTCCTCTGTTGTCAACAATAACGGTTGAGGAAGTCATTTAATTCGGCCAAGACCAAAAAAAACAAAACAAGGCAGAAGCATGAGCATCAAGAAGGTTTATTAAGCTGTAATTCATACAGGTAGATTGAACAGAGGCTTATCTAATCTTGTTATTGTGCTGTAAAGAATGATAAGCTATGCAATAAGGTGTGTGTGTGTTGTGTGTGTGTGTGCGTGTGTGTGTTTGGGGGTGGTGGGAAGGTAAATTTGATTGAGGAAATGTATTTCATCAAGGTGAACACTGCAGGGAAAGCAAATTTTCTTTGAGAAGTGATTATAATATTTGATTCTGCTTATCTATAGTGTTAGAAGCGTAACATTAACAATACACTGAGGAAAAAATAATCCCTCTTTGAAAGGGCCTTTTCTGCCCCCGTGAAGTAAAAGAATATATTTTTTTTTATTCTAACCCCTCACAATACAAGATACAGCGAGTCTCAGTTATAACACTGTGTTAATACAAAATGCTTGAATCAGCATTCAATTGTCAAAGACTTAAATTTTCACTTATCAACTGCATTATTCTACCAGCGCAAATCAGGGCATGCAGTGGCAACTCTATTATTGTTGTGGACTCGCCGTTTAAGAAACAGAATATCGCTTAATTTAGGAATTCACATTTTCTATTCTCAGGACAGTCCAACTGGTATTTGTGAACAAGAGCAATTCTTTTCCAAAGCTTGAAACCCGAGAACAAAGACTCTAATCTGTGATGTCGAATATTCACCCTGGAGCCACTTCATTTACAGTAAATGAATAACTGACTTTGTGGACTCATCTATCTAAGATTTAAAATTAAATTATGGTAATACTGCCAGATTTGATCCAGAAAATATCCATGAAATATTCTGGATACGGCCAGAGCCACCTTCTCCTTTTCCTCCAATTAATTCCCTATAGAGCTGTGCTGCACATTAGCATCACATGTGGTTGCCTCTGACTGCACCATCTTATTGCACAGGATCAACATTTTTTATCCTATGCTGTCATTTGATGATTTCCTCCTTTACAATCCACGGGAACGGTGCAGATCAAAGTGGGTCTATTCTGCACGCACACAGAGGAATTGTGGAAATGTTAATCGCTGTGACGTATGGCTCCAACCATTTTGGCTTGAATGCTTTTTTGACGATGATCAGAAAATTAAAATGCAACAATGCCTCAGACAAGTTAAGATATTTAACATTTAATGTTGCGGTTTTATAGTCTTAGTTGGGGCCCAAAGACGGTGTTAAGATTCAAATGGCTCCTGAAACCATTCTAAAAAATGCAACAGCTTTGTTCAGCAAGGTTTTGGACTTAACAATTTGAATTTTGCATGAAATCACTGACTAAATTGCCTGGGACTTCTGAAGACACTGCAAGAAGAAAAGGTGTGCTAAATAATACACGTCACTACAGTGTTAGAAGTTCTCCAGCTAAGGGAAAGATTATATTATATTTGAATACACGTGTCTCATTGAAAGAAGAAAACAGGAACGAGAGCACTGATAAGGCTGCAGAAAACTTAAATGTCTAAAACCACTCTGGCACAATCATTCACATCAAACGGCTAACTTGCACTGAGAGGTTGCAGCATGAAAGAAATGCTGCATATTTTTTTTTACAAGTGTTTAATACTGCTCATTTGAATTGCTCAATAAATTCTCTCAGCAGCACGGCAGAAATCCGCCGGTTGTCACGTCTCACACGTAAACATCAAAATGATTAACATGATTAAAATGATTCACTTTTTGAAGAAACCTGTTTATTCTGTCATGAAGGAATTTATCTTCATAGTAGTTTAAGTCTATCCTCAAGCACTTGACTCAGTGTTTTGGCTGCTGAGGAGCTGCTAACATCGAGTTAATGGTGCTAGCGCAAGTCGGATCACATGCAGTCCCTTCAACACGGTTTCCTACTTGTTCCAGTTAATAGCCTCAAAATATATGACTCATTTTAAGCTGTCACATGCTGTCAGTCTTTATATCAAAAATACCCAACAATAAATTGCACACTGAAAAACGATAAGTTCTCCATCCACTAAATCAAAGCCAATGGATTTTGGACGGACAAAGGAGTCTCACTTTTCTAATAAATTAGACAGGCTTCTTCAAAATCGGTGTTTTTCATTAAAAAAAAACAGGAGATTTTTGTTGTGACAGATATTCTCAAGCCATTCTGGGTTGGATGATATTATGCATATTTAAAGGATAGTCATTAGGGACAGCGTGAAAAACTAAAATGTTGTCACTGGATGTGGCCACAGGAATCCCAAGCTGTTTAGAGCTATTTTTAATAATTTCTTGAGCCCAAATTAGAGTTCCCCTCATCCTTTCTCTCTCTGGTCTGTCCACATACAGTACCTCTGGGAGTGCGCATACCCCAGTGTGGGAATAGCAGACTCAGGCGCTTTGATGAGGCTCACTGACCAATTTTGTTGACAGAGACCCACAGGCTGATGTGATATTGGCTAATTGGTTAACGGACTCCAGCCTTTGATGCTATGTGTGTGCGTGTGTGTGTGTCTGTGTGTGTGTGCTGGCTGAAAGAGAGCCTGCCAATAAATGCTGACTGACCTGTGATATGGGCTGGTTAACATAGACCCATCCAGTGACAGGGTTGACCCTCAGGTACTCCGGCTGCTCCAGAGACATGGAGTAAGTGATGGCAGCGTTCGTGCCAAAGTCGTCATCGTGAGCCGCCACGCGCAGGAAACTGGTGCCGATCAGAGTGTCTTCTCTCAGAAAGTCTTTAGGGTAAATTAAAAAAACATTAGAGCATGCAATGTTATTAAAAAAAAATAAACAAAATCAACGGTAGAACTGTTTTCTTGCGTGGCAGCTCCCTGTGCTGGACAGAATGTTAGCCGGGGGGAAGTAGCATGTTAGCTAGCACATCCAGCACAGAGAGCTAGCTATACCGTTGATTTTTGTTTATGTTTTTAATTTTTTAATTTTTCAGATTTCAAATATTCTGACACAGATCATCAAACCATCAAAAATTTTTTAAACTGTTTATTTATAAACTGGAGTGGATTAATGCAGTTATTTTTCAGAATGTTAGCTGGGGGGAAGTACAACTCAATGGCAGGTGGCTAACAGTTAGCATCTGGAGCATCAAGCAAGTTTCTGGTACTCGGTAACGATGAGAGGAAGACGGCACCTCCACTGTCCTACGTAACAGCTAGGGGAGAAGTGAAGTAATAGCAACTTTTTCAAAATGGGCAAACTATCCCTTTATGCTCATGGCAACCTTAAAACTGTTTTTAACACATTTTGTAAGAATAGTAAGAAAAGGATGGATACTGGTTGAAATGTAAAAGTAGCTTAGAGAGCTTAGAGAGCTTATATTTCCAGTTCATTTTTCAGTGTTTGAAACTCTTTTTTTTTAACACTCACACTCATAGCGCAGATTCTCAAACTTGGGGCTGTTATCGTTCTGGTCGAGTATCTGCACGTTAAGCTGACAGATGCCGATGAGCGGCTCCTCCGCCCAGTCAGTGGCTGTTACTGTAATGGAGTATTCTCTCTGCCGCTCCCTGTCAAACCGCCTGGCTGTCACAATCACTCCTGTAAATACAAGACGATAATCAGCCAATTCCCCGAGACCATCCAGCCAAACACACGTGTCTACATATATATATCTGTTCATGCACTCATCCATTCATTAATTCTCCAGTTTAGCCATCTGTTCTTCCATCCATCCATTCTACCATCCAACCAAGCAAACGAGCAATTATGGATTTATTCTGAAAAATATCAAGCAATGTTTTCAAGTGCAGTGTTTTTAGCCAGTCAGTCCACAAAAATTTCCCCACAATTTGGCAGCCACATTTTTTTGCTCTAGGTGGCTGAAATTTGGCAGGGAGGTCAACTCTGTGTGTGTGTGTGTGTGTGTGTGTGTGTGTGTGTGTGTGTGATGC
>OMLF01007809.1:11425-24782 GCA_900302615.1 Holocentrus rufus | reverse complement strand
TGAACAGAACACAGAGCAGACACACAGGAGAAGAACACTGTAAAAAGTGTCAGAGGCTGATGGGATCTGTCAACAAGCGGGGGTTAAAATAGGTTCAACAGCCTGATGCTTCACCACTGTGAAACATGAAGTGTAAAACAGCTGTCACTGTTTCATACGTCAGCGGACTAATCTGCCTAATCTTCTCTGGTCTTTGGACGAGGGACAAGATCAAAGCCATCATGGAAAACCCCTCTCACCCTCTCTACAACCAGTTGTGGTTGTAAAAATCTCACAATCCCACGTTGGCGCTTCCAGTTGTGGCACAAAGCAACAACTATCTACTTTATATAGACACTGTGTCCCCACACACACCTGGAGGAGGTCTGCTCTCTACTGAGTGACCTTTTCTGGTTGGATTTTTTTTTAAGCTATTTCTTAAAAAATGTAATCACTGAAAAAAGATCTGGGCATATCTATCCACAAGGAACCCTGGAGAAAAAAGGTACAGTCATGGTACTCTATAGCCCGAGACATGTAGACACGTTTAGTTTCATTTAGAATATTGAACAGAAATTATTGGACTCCATCAAAAATATCAAGGCTGGGGTTAAGAGAATGATATTGGAGATGCAACAAAAAGAGGGGCACTCTGGCCCATGTGCTGTATGATTGTGAAATGGTGCATCAGTTCTGGTCAAATGATAAATGTATCAATAACATATTGAATTTATTCAGGATTCAGCATTGTGTATACTAGGTATTTTACCGATAGAGACCAAACTGTCTGAGCAAATGTGTGGGTGAAACCAGCCCTTATGACGGGAAGCAGGGTAGTGCTGAGGCACTGGAAATCAAAAGAGAAAGTCAGTCTCAGAGAATGGGGAGATGAATTGGCTAGAAAAGCTTCTTTTGAGCATCTTATTCACAGAGTCAATAATAGTTTATATGAAAATGATAGGCAGAGATGGCGGCCTGGATAGTTGATAAGTATGGATGTCTGCTCTGTTCTTTGTACTAATGCAACAATGTAGTCATGGTTGAGTCTGAGAATAGTAGTGTTGTATGACTGAACATGTGATGTAATATTAAGAATGTGCCCCTTTGTTCTTTGGTAGTTTATTTTCTTCTTAATTGTATTTTTCTTTGCTTATGTAAAGTTTAATATTGTATTTAAATACGTATTACATATGCACATATTGATAAAGGTAATTCTAAGGTTAATCATAAAAAATAATAAATAAATAAATAATTCATTGCTGTGATGGCAGAAATCTCACAAAAAATAAAAATCTCACAATTTCAAGTTGACGCTTCACAGCTGAACTAAGCTCTGGGCAGATATGTCACAGTTTGCTGCAGCTGAAAACTGCCTTTACACCACTGTTCGATGTATTCAAAGAGATATATAGTATTGGCTTATGTAAGAAATTAAATCTCATCTTTTCCTTGTGAGAATACAAAGAAAAAAAATCCTTAAATCAAGACCATCCATGAATCCATCATTCCCTTCAGTTAAACTGCACTTTAATATACACTACTATAATAAATCCAATTGAAAAAGCTTGAGCCTGATATTTGTTATCATGTAGTTTTTTTTTTGTCTGGACAGCAAGTGATTGTCAACATGATATAATTATCCAACAATGACACAACCTGAGGACAGGCCCATTGACACGTAAAGTAATTCTTATTCAAAAACTCTGAAAAGGCCTCATCACTTGAATCCATTGTGCTTGTCAAAGCAGCAATGTTTAAGCATTTTAGCTGATTATTGCAACACACAGATTGACTGCATGCATGCAGTCAATCCGCACTACATCGATTCAGTGGTCAGTGTGGCTGCTCTTCTATCAATTAATGTTTTGGAAAAATTGGCAAGGCAGTTATGTCTAAACTGGAGCTGAGAACCCCTGTCCTGTTGTGTTACTGGGCCAATACTGGAGGGTTTGCTTCTTCTCATGTCTACTCACAGGCTTATGAAGTTGGATTGTGTAGCATGGCTCTTTTTAGACATTAAAAGGCTTTTAGTCAACCACCACTCTTCCCTTTGGCCAGTCAGTCACAAAGTTAATCAGTTCTTTGCCACATAACCATCTTTTCAGAGTTTTGTGAAAATCCGTTCATTACTGTTGAAATATCCTGCTATCAGACAGACAGAACATGTAAACCATGTGGGTTTAGCCACTTGGTTGGCGAAGGTAAAAAGGGATCACACAACTGACTAACTGATCTTTTGGGTGAAAGAGTAAAAGTCTGATAAGAACAGACAAGCAGCCTGTTGGAACATTTTGTGATTCTGTTATCATGCATCCATGAAGCTGCATGTTTCTCATGTTAGACCTCAAATCTTTTCTGATTACACACACCCAAAAACATATACAAGCACACTAATGACTTTTCTTTCTTTTTTTTTTTAATGACATCAATATCCAGTGTACCATACATTTAATACAGGCCTTGTTTTGCATAAAATACAACCACAACTTGACTAGTCTGTCTGATGGGTGAGAATGGAAAAAACAGGAAACAAGAGCCTGCGTTTAGCAGTGTACTCAGACAGACAGACAGACAGACAGACAGACAGACACACACACACACACACACACCATATAAACCACAAGAGGAGGACCTGCCTCTCACCTCTCACTTGCTCTTTGATCTCACCCTGACAGTTATTTTTAAAAAGTAGACTTGGCAGCACTTTGCTTGTAACTTGTTGGCTTATCTGAGTACAAGAACTGAGTTTAAAGACCAATACAGTTGTCCATGTAGGAAGCATCTCGACATGCAACTTATTTTTTCTCTCTCCAGACAAGACATTAAGAACAGATTCTCATTAACAGTGCTGGCCTGGAAAGCACCAACACCTGCTTAGTACAAAGGAACAAAGTAGTTCCACCAGTTACCAAGCATACTTCTAAACAATTCACTTGTGCTCATTGTGGAGCAGCACATCACCAACAAAGTGCTTGTTCTTACTTTAGTGAAGGAGTAGATGGGCCAAGCATGGATGATCTATTAGTCTCATACAGACAAACAAAGAGGAATGCACATATAAAAACCTGCACTATCATTTTAATACTAAGATGTATTTGAGAAAAGGGAACCTGGGAAAGTTTCTTCAACTGCAGGTGCCGTACAAGTTCCTCATTCTGCACCGATCTGAATTCTCACATCAGTTGTCTGTCATATCTTATCATTCTGGTGATACCACTGGGTGCTGTGGCTTTCACCCTTGCAGTATTTTCTATTGATCACTTGTGAGGATGGACATTTAAGAATGAGAGGTTTATTCTACTATTGCACTCTATTGTATGTATCTATGGTTAAGGGTGATAGACAAAGATCTCAAATATTTTTCTGACAAAGGGGAAAAAAGTTGAAATTTCCAAACAGTAGTCTGCAGGCACCCTGGGGCCAATCTGAAACAAGTTCACTAATGAAAGCAGCATCTGAAACACTGTGCATGATGAATGGACAGACCGAGCTCATCCATAGTGCCAAAACTGAGGCTTGTTCTGTGTGATATGCTTCTGCAGCATCACTTGCACTCCTGACCTGAGACACTTGATAAATAGCAGCCCTGGAGAGGAATGTCAGCTCTGGGTTAATCCAGGGCAAACACAGGCTGAGGGCAGTCTGATGACAAAGTGTATGATCAGTTCTGTTATGAATTTACAGTGCAAAGGGGAAGTGGAAGATGTACACATGCTTTCTACAGTTTATCACTATGTGGACTCATACAGTATGGAGATGTAGTGAAGGAACGGGAATACATTAGATCAGGGAGGTGGTTGGACTGAACAGAAGCGAGGTGTGGGATTATTTAATTATTCAAAGCTACGATGACCCCTTCATGCGTCTTGAGCTGATCACGTTGCAATTGGATATCTATATGGAGTGTTCCTTAAAATAAATAAATAAATAAATAAAAAATCTGCACATAACATTTGTACCACTGTCACTGCAGCATTTTATATACAGCTTACTGGTGGAGTTAAATTTGTTGCTAGACAAATCCTACAGTAGATGAAAGTATCTCACACTACTAGCAGACTTTTTCAGTCGTTCACAGAAAAAAGATTTATGTTCTGAATATAAGATAAAATAACTGGGTGGAATGATCATTTTACAACTTTTTTTTTTGAGCCAAACCTCAAAGTGCAATGGGCTTCTATTAGCACTGTCACAGAGCCTCTTTATGATGTAACTGCTGTTCTGAGAAGAGAAAGGTACTGGCAGCTTTGGCTCATCTGAGCTGTCAGCATCCAGGAAAGGTAAGGAATCACCTGTTATGTAGATAGCTACTTAGATATAGCAATAGTTAATCAGTAATTAGTCAGCTAGTTAGTAGGTTAGATAGATAGATATGGTGTTTTTGAATGCTTTCCCAACCAATTCAGTCCCTAGGCTCTTTAGCAAGCAACCTTAAGGAATAATGCCAGTCCAATGTTGTGTGTCTGCAAGTAGTTTACATTACTCTCAATTTTAGCCAATCTGTGTGCTGTACCTAAGTAGATGTCTGAACATAACCTTGTTTTTCTGACACACACATGCCAATACCAAGCCTAAGTTCAATTCTTCAAACAAGCAAGATGATGTTTGTCTCTCTCTCTGTCACAGCTGTAGACCATGGATGCCAAACCCAGAACCACATCCTGTATGTCACTGTATGCCACTACTGAAGTTACAGCATCATTGCTAATGTTTATGTGATAATTAAGAAACCTGTTCATGTTGCCTAATCAATTTAATTATTGTTTCAGTCATCCGTCCAGTGCTGGATCAACCATCTGTCAAAAAGACAGACCCAGTGGCCAAGTAAGTTCAATTAAACCTAGTAAACATTACTTTTGCACTGAACACCTTTGAGCAAACTGTATCTCATTTTACTATATAAATGTTGCCTCAAATAAACTTTAGAATAACACAGAACAAATAACAATATAGCGAATATGCTAATGCTAATGCAGACTGTCATGTAAGCCGATGTGCTTTCCTTGTCCCTGAAGGTATTTCCAGTATAAGAAGTACTGGGAGCAGCGCAAAGCTCCAGGAGAGGATGACAGGAGAGCTCTTCGCTGGGAGATCAAGGTATGGAAAGTATCTTGAATAGAACAAACTTTTTAATTTGTGCTAGACTTATGGACAGACACACATGTAGTCAGTCACTTGAGGTTATCCCAAAGTTCACGAAGGGCCCTTTGTTCATATAAAGATCCAGCGTAGTGACCAAAGTGATAATTCTGTGGGGCTGCGATGAGCAAAGGAGAACATCAGAGGGGAGGATCAACACCCAGTGTGTTAGTGACACTGAGGTTCTGTGCTGTTTTTCAAGACTTGAGATGGCAAAAGCACACCCACTAAGACCCTCCAAAATAAACTCTTCTTCAACCAATAGACAAATTTACCTGCACATACATGCAAGCAGTTTATTTTGCATAATCCAACTACTTTTAAAATGATTCCCCCAATGTGGCACCCCCTTTTGCCAATAAAGGACATTTTGGGCAAAACTTGTTATTCTAGTTTTGTTTACAATAAATTTCACTTCCCTTTTCAGGAGCGGCTGGCATACCAACCTCTACTAGTAAGTATTTTCCTAAATATTGCAGTTAACGTTGCACAAGCGAAGATTTTCAGCCTAAATTACAAAGTGGCAAAATGGCAAATTGAAAATGAACAGTGGCTGGACTTGTTCACCACGTTCACCACCACACACTCAAGATAAGATATTTAATTTGATCTCTCGCTGTGGAAGTTTAAAAAAAAAAAACAAACTTAAACTTACCTGTCACTACCATTTGGGGCCACCAAAGTACAAAACTGCCTAGTGCATCTTTAAAAATCTATAAATGAATACAATTCATATAATTCAATTGATAAAAAATTTATATTGATGAGTTGTTTTTCTTTGTTCATTGTGCCATCAGAAAACAAGCACTCAACCCTCCAGTGGCAAGTGAATCGTTCAGCCGCCGATCTCCTGCCATCCTGACACGATTATGCTACCAGGAAATAAAACTTTCCATCACTGGAACAGAGTTCCTTTGTTTGGCTTCTAGTTAACTGGATAAGAAGGGCAGGGCGGTGTCGTAGTATGGTAACACTGTGTGTGTTTGTGTGTGTATGAGTTTGAGGTGGTCAAAACCATATAGGCAAGTGACCAATTTGGCCTGATCTACAAATTATCATAATAAATACTACTACTTCTACTACTACTACTACTACTTATAATAATAATCATAATAATAATTATGTAGTAATGTGGTGTTTTCCACCTGAAGCTGCCAATTACACAGATGGCAACTGACACCTTTCCAGGCAGCTACATATTCCCCTAACTCCTCATTCACTGTATAGAGCCTTATAACCTTTTAGAGACACAGACATTTCTATAGAGCTGTTAGTGCAGCAGTAAGGAACTTTTCTCCTGTTTGATCCATACAATCTGATTGTGTGTGAAAACAGCAATGAAACTTAAACGTCTATGAATTTCTCCAGTTGTGTGTATCTGTAACAGTATGGTTATTATTTTTTGCTTTACACATTATAAGATACTATGCTTCCTATTAAAGTGACCATCACAATTAGAATCTAAGAGTGCTCAGTTAAACAGGGGATTCTTTAAAATTTCACTTTATTTTTCAGTTTTTAATCGCTTTTTTTCCAGTGCGGGAATCATGCACAAACATTTTGGCCAAAGGCCTTCTTCAGTATGCAGATTCACTTTAGAGTGACAAATCACCAACTTTAAATAAGATAGAGTTATTGAGTGTCGGGTAAATACTTGAACTTGACCAGTCAATTCTATGGAAGTAGTTTTGATATATGACTCAGTGAAAGATTTACTGACTTTAATCATAATATCATAAATAATAACATAGCTAGCTATCACTCTTAATCACAATATCATGCAAGCTGTTGGTCTAAAACTGTGGGGGTTTTCTCCAGGTAATGCTAGCTAGCTAACAAAAACACCTGCTTACAACATTCTAGTTAACTGGATAAGAAGGGCAGGGCGGTGTCTTACCTTAACCCTAACCCAACATTACTGAACTCAATTTATTTGGAGAACATGAAATATTTGATTAAAGTCGCCATGTAATGAAAGGGATACTGTAAGCCAGCTGGTCATTTTTGCAAAACAAGCCCCCTGAACACGATACAAAACATCGCTAACATATCCCCTCCCATACAACAAAATTGCTAGTTAACTTAGCTAGCCAGCTTTACTTTACCAATAATTTTCTGTGCTGTAGCCCAGTAGGGCATAGACATTCATTACAACAACGCTCTAGTATTTGACATTAGATTATGAGTTTATTAGGGTTCCTCCACATTCAGTTCTTATTTGAAACATTTCATAGAAATGCAGAACTGTTCTTACCATCTTCAGATGGCACAAGTCGAGTGCTGCTGCAGAAAACACCCAGCCATACACGTTGCAGTTTGCCCTGTATTCATGCTCTCTCAAAAAAGAAAAAGTGCATTTATCAGCTTAATTTTCGCAGCGATATTCTACAATTTGTTGTGTTTGAAAAGGGGCCAACAGACGAGGGAGAGGAAGACATTTTTTAAATCTCGATTTGATTCCCGCTGCTCTGACACCGAAACACAAAACCAGCCAGTGCGCTCTGCTGCAGTTAAATTCGGTTTGCACGTTCTACATTAAACTGTGTTCAACTATTTAAAGTGTAATTCATAATCATGCCCTCTCTGTTATAAATCAACCACCGAGTAGTACCAGAGGTCGTCCATATGAGATATCCCCCCCTTCATTGTTCACATTATTCATCATATTCCAATAATGTCAAAAACAATCAGTTTGTCAAAAGCATCAATTACTGTATAAGTAGAGAGACATAAAATAATATGGAACATAAAATAGCTTAACACTGAGGAAAGGGATTACAGAAATACAATAATCATCCTTCATCATCACCTTTCCTTAAGTACAGAGGACCCCATAGATATATACTTCTATATCTACGGAGGACCTTTTCTCCACGCAGATGCTGTTCTCGTCAAAACAAGGCAGTTAATTCAAACCAACCAATCGGAGTGAGGCGCATGTAAATCAGAAGCTCCCGAGTTTCACAACCTACCAATGGTTGTCAAGGTAGGCGGGGTCTGGAGGACAACAGCGGAGGATTCAAACTGAACATGGCTGCTGGTAAAGACATCGATGAAAACACACAAAATAGGAGGTAAGAAAGGGCTGAATATGAAGACACTATAGCAACTCTTAATATTATTAGCATGAGCAAAGTATCCGCCGTACTCATGGCCTAAGCTTAAGTTGTGAAGTTACAATTTGATAAACGTTATTGCGTTAGTGTGGCAGACTGACAAGCACAGGCAACTTAGCCAGGCAGTAGCTGTAAGTGAATGTTGGCCAGCTATCCGTTAGCTAGCTTACGTTAGTTAGAATGAAAATCGCATAAAGTTACAGTTTGGCGGCCTGACAGTGTATTATATGAATGATAACCATAGCTAGTATGAGTCTCCAACTTGCTGTAACTGCGTTACCGGAGGCTTCTTGAGCAAGCTAAAGTGTTAGCAAGCTAATAACTACATAGCTAGTTATTTACTGTATACATTACGTTATATACTTTATCAATTTCTTACACGTTTCTCCACATGCTTATGCTTCACGAGGGTGTTTAACTTGGACGTAACGTTACTATAGCTGTAACGTTATATGCTTTGCTTATGGGCTTATTTTGCTTATAGTCCCTGTTAAGGTCCATTCATTTCGGGACGTATCAAGCACTTCACAGCCCTTAGAACTTGCTAGCTTATGATTTTTACCGTCCTAGATGAAAAGTGCAAATCATTTTTATGATTACCAATTTATTGGACTAAAGTGCAACTTGGTGGATCATACATGCCATATATCACACCCTGTCTCAGACAAAGAGGGGACGGCATATATTGTCTGTGTGTCTCTCTTTCTCAGAGGTACAGTTTGCAACATGGTGATCAATCAGGAGGAGTCACCAACAGACTCTCACACTGGCCGCCCGCCTATCATCTTCAACCCAGATTTTTTTGTGGAGAAGCTCCGGCATGAGAGGCCAGAGGTTTTCCTGGAACTGGTGCTTAGTAATGTCACCCGCCTCATTGACCTGCCCGGGACAGAGTTTGCCCAACTCCTGGGAGAGGAGGGACCTAAGACCCCCACAAATGGAAACAGCGGAGGCTTCTTTCGTTCTTTCAACTTCCTTAAACGCAAAGGTCAGAGGTCAACCAGATGATATCTCCTAAAAAGCAGCTGCCATATGCTGTTGTTGTTTTCTCTGTGAAATAGAGGGAATGGCACGTCAAACTTTATTCAGAAATCCAGAGAATGTATGGGTGGTAAACATGGATCAAATTTGGCAACAGTTAAAGACCAACAAAGACTAGTCTTACTGGTATTAAAGAAAAGTCCACAAATACATTTTGTGTAGTCATGTTGGTCTTATCTTTTCTATCTCTGTTACAGATAAGGGTGTCGTGTTTGGGACTCCTTTGTCAGAGGGCAGCATCGCACAGATCTACCAGCTCATCGAGTACCTCAGCAAGAGTGAGTAGTCCACAGGGTTTCTACAGGTCTTAAGCAAGTATCGAAAATCACATTTAAATTTCTAGACTTGAAAAGGTGTTAAAAATGATCATTTTCTGAGATCTTGAATTTTGAATTTTGCAATCACACGGCCTCAGAAAAAGGCAGAAGGGTAAGAGAGCCAACTGTTTTTATCATGCAATAGGTCTTGAAATTTTTTTATTTGGGTCCTGAAAAAGAGAATTTGATGTCAGGAAAAGGGTAGAAAACCCGAGTCCAGTTAAATCCACTGATTCTTCTATCACAATAATTTTTAGATCCTGTACTCTTGACACCTTGGCACTACAAAAGCCATTTCATAATTTCAACAAAAAGTTACACTAAGAATTGCTATTAAGTGATAACTGTGATAGAGTTGGAGTTTTCATGAGTGCTCTTGTCCACCCAGATCTACATGTGGAGGGTCTCTTCCGGGTGCCAGGGAACAGCGTCCGGCAGCAGGCCCTGAGGGAGCTGCTCAACAGCGGGGCCGATGTCGACCTGGAGTCCGGGGACTTCCATCCCAATGACGTGGCCACGCTGCTGAAAACCTTCCTGGGAGAGCTACCCGAGCCCCTGCTAACACACAAACACTTCCATGCACACCTCAAGATAGCAGGTAGGCATGTAGGCACAGCGCTCAAAAAATCTCAAAAACTATAGGATATTTTCAGAAGTGGTAGAATGTATTGTATGCCATGTGGAAAGTAGGCTGACACGTAAGAAAAAACTTTGTTCCTTCATTTGAAAAATACAGATAATCTATAACATGCTTTACTTACATGTTAGAAAAAAAGATGTCAGAGTAGGATATATAAAAAAAATTGTAATAAGGATGCACTGATGTCAGATATATTTTATGCATATAGCTGGCTGGGTGATATGGCCCAAAAATGGCCATACGATTAGTAACACGTATAACAGGCCTAATCATATTTATTAAGGTTCTGTACCTAAGTAGAACCTTAATTAATGTGATTAGTAACACCTGTGTTTACTTACTATTTCATTTCAAAATGACTGCTATGAAAAAGGTATGAAACTGTATGGAGCCCCATATAGATAATGAGTGTTTCCATTTCCCTCTTCCAGCCCTGACTCTGTTTGATGAGCAGGGCAACAAGACGGCAACGCCCGACAAAGAGCGGCAGATCGAGGCCCTGCAGCTGCTCTTCCTGCTGCTGCCCCAGGCTAACCGCTCGCTGCTCAAGCTGCTGCTGGACCTGCTCTACCACACCGCCAAGCAGCAGGACAAAAACAAGATGTCCGCCTTCAACCTGGCCCTCATGTTTGCCCCACATGTCCTCTGGCCCAGACATGTAAGATTTGTTTCTGACAGAATTTCCCAGACCTGCGAAATGCGACAAGCATTGGATAAGATTTTTGACCAGGGTCCCCCATTTAGCAAGATGTTTTGTGTTGGATGTGGGTTACTTCAGAATTTATCATATTCAGAATATCAGTTTATACAAACTGATATTCTTCGTGCAGGTGCAACTAATCATTATTTTCATTTTCAGTTAATCTAATGATTATGTTTTCGGTAAATAGATTTTTTTTCAATCAGTTAGCATAAATAGTGAAAATGCTTCCTTCCTTATTCTGACCAGCAGCCAAAAAAGAAAAAAAAATGTACTGAAATTATAGTCGATTAATTTTTGTTTAATCGACTAATCGATTAATCTACGGATTGTTTCAGCACTAATTCTCAATCCTCCTCCTGTGAACTGAGAGGAGACTCATTCCAGAAGCCTTTTGGAAAAATCCTGTCCCCAAAATACTGCTATTTGCTAACAGTGTTAAGATGATTTAAGGTGACTTAAGATGACTCATAAAAGTGCAGCCCTTAGCATTCTTTAATTTATTTAAAGTATTATGTTTTTGTATCGAACAGGTCTCAGTTTTTTAAGTTGGTGGATTTGACACCTGCAGACAGGTTACAGGATTATCACTTTAAGTTACAGTAGAATTCACTGTTTTTCTGTCCACTGCTCTGTTTTGCTCCAGATGACAGCTGGTGACCTGAAGGACAATCTGAAGAAACTGAACAACGGCATGGCCTTCCTCATCAAACACTCCCAGAAACTCTTCAGGGTGATTATTGACCACACAGACACATACACATACACACACACACACACACACACACTTTTACTACACAACCAGCTGTGTGGATCTGGAATGCAAAGAAACATGGTAGATCTACAATAGAGACTGGCTGTTAGAGTAGATGAATAGACTCAACATTCACAAGATCAAAGCCAGCTGAATGATTTTTACAACTGAGCAGTGATGAAGATATTCAAATTTAAAATAAATGTTTTGTTTTAGTCACATGTCTTCATGTCTTTCCCCAGGCTCCAGTCTACCTGAGGGAACATGCTAGAATGCACTTCTCTGGGACGAAGACTCTCCAGACCAAGGTGAGTGCAGGCGATCCACACTGGATTCCTCTTGGTGAGTTTGCAGATGATTGTGTTTGATGTTGGGTGTAGTGTAGTTAGTGTAGGTTCAGGGTTGTGCGGTGTATACCACCTGTCTCACACTAGAAGTGAGCAAGTGATTTATGGTGATTTATTTTTAGGTGATTTCATCATTAATGGCCATATTAATTAATCAATGATTAGTCAATCAACAGAAACTAAGCACTGTCCACTGATCAGCTGATGAAATTTTTAGGTCGTGTGTAGTGGTTATCATGGTTACCACAGTTACCCAGGCAGTTGGCCCTGCATTTATCCAGCTTGGCTTTACGCTGACTGAGTCCTGGTTCTGATCTGGCTTTTCTGGCAGGTGGACCGGTGGTTCAGTACCAGGATAACTTAGACCAGCTTTTATACAGATTTTACAGCCAGTGAACCATGAATTACTTTTGGGTAGTTTTGAGATGATTGTGTGGTGAATGCAGGGATGCCGACGTGACATTTTCCTCCCTTACAAGTCCCTCACACTCCTCATTCAGGATGATCTGGAGCTGGTGACCATGAGCGGCTCTCCTGCTCGGCGGGCAGCGGTGCCGCTGAAGAGGCCGGCGGCTCTGAGCTCCGATCAGCAGTACCAGTCACCGGCCCAACACCACACTGAGGAGGCCCTGAAGGAGCTCTTCAGACACGTCCACCACAACATGCCGGACTCCGCCAAGAAGAAGAAACTCATCCGACAGGTTCTGTTCATGCTTTCTTGGTACTTGTGTGTTTACCTGTATGGTCTATTGTTTTAAAAAAAAGTTGCTTTGCACATGCCTTTATATTTCGGTTATTGCAAAAATTCATATTGCTGTTGGTATCAGTATCAGCCTTTGTGAGGAGGAAGATTTTGGTATCGGCCTCAAAACACACATCAGTGCATCTCTGCTTTGTAGTCTCAGTTGATTGCAATGATCTCGCCAAATGAGGCACAACATTTTTGTGCCTTTTTAGCTTGTTTCCGTCAGATTCTTCTTGCTTAGAGTTACTGGATTTTTTTTCTCCATTTCTATCCACAGCCTGCATTTTTCCCACCGTTCCATGACCACGTTTTTTAATAATCATGTTTAATTTCATTGAGCCATGAGCTTACGGTATTTTTCTTCCTCTTTTGTAAAGTGTTAGACTCTCTTTCCTATGTCCAGTTAGCCAAGCAGACTACCTCAAGGACTCCCGGCAACAACTATCAGGAGACGCCCCCGGGCCCCACCAAGAAACACCCCCGTTCACGCTCCTTTGGTGGGCTCATCAAGGTACAGCGTTCTTACACAGGCCTTGAAGAAAATGCAACATACAGCATTTGAAATGATTATAAAACTAA
>OMLF01007797.1:29124-43227 GCA_900302615.1 Holocentrus rufus | reverse complement strand
AGTAGTATAAGTAATAAGTAAGTCAAATAAAAGTAACTTTGACCTGACAAAAAAAAAAATTGTAAATTCTGAAATAAAAATATCTGAGTCACAAATACTGTAGGTTACTGATTAACAATACAATAACACACACACACACACACACACACACACACATATATATATATATATACATATATAAAGGCTAGACTTTTATCTAAGCATGGACAGTATCCACTGGTATTTTACTAAGTCAGCTCCTACTTATAGTGCTGGTTCATTATAATTGATCCAGAATGAAAAGTTTTACTGTAATGTTAACTGATATTACAACAAAGATGTTTTCATAGAGTTTAGTCATTTGGGAATCCTGTCATTATTGCATTATCATCTTCATTGCATTTTGATGATTAGCAAATTGATCCAAAATGCCTCCTCGTCCTCAGGAAGCATCTCAGCTGCTCCAGATCCTTCAGGCTCTCCAGCCAGCTCTCTCTATCGATGGGAAGGCCATAGCAGTGGAGTTTGCCAAGGGCTCGAAACGGTAAACAGTCACACACCCAAAACCTGGCTGCCAAGAAAACACAAGTATACTGTACATGATTAGTTTTACACTAGAATGAGTAATGTGGCTTTCATTTAGTGGTTACCACATGCCAGGTTGGAACTGAAAGTGTCATTGGAATAAAATGAATAACAACAAAATTATTCTGGAGAACTTGGCAGCCAAAGTTGTTGTTTGTAATGTGCAAAAGCATTCTTCATTCATGCATTGTAAGTTGGTCTCACTGAAATCTGCAGCCTCGCAGTTTAGCAACCTTAAAACGGGTGTATTTTGTCAGATAAGCATTAATAAAATCTTGTATTGGTGCATCATAAGCATAATCCTTTGCAGATATAGGTCAGCAGGAAAAAAGAACAAAACACTGAAACTCTCTTTTTGTCTCTCCTCTGTCAGTGATGTGTTTCTGACTGACAGCAGCAGAGTGAGTGCTGCTACAGTGGCCAGCACAGCCATAGCTGCTGCCCAGTGGGCTGTCACACAGGTAACTTGTCAACACACCAAATAGCCATAAAGACTCAACATATCTTATCTTTTATTTTATTCTATAGGGTTGCTACATTTCATCGATTTTATTTAATTTTTAAAAATGTATTCCTGACAGGGAAAATCAAGGAATTTTAATAAATTCTTGTGAATGGATTTTGTCAGCTGCAATTTTTAGTTAGTTATGTAATTAGTTATGCACTAGACATATGTCTTTTCCATTGTGTTAACATTATTGCCAGTTCCCTGCAGAATAAAACAGAATAACAGACTTTAATAAGACTCTGAATCTGAAGTGTGTTTTGTTTGTTTTCAGACGGCTCAGAATGGTTCAGCTGGAAGCCAGAGTGCAGATACTGCAGTGTACCAGCAGGGGGCAGCAGTGACATACAATCAGGAAGGACAAGAGTGTTTGGCGGCTGATGGCTCACCCTTGAAGGCCCAGACAGGAGCCACGGGTGCTGCTTTGCCCAGTGCAGGAGGAGCGCTGATGGGAACATACACAGGAGGAGCAGCCGCAGGTATGGATCACAGAAGGGACTACACAATGAAATAGTAATGTACTCCAAGAAATTTGAGTTGAACACATTTCTTAAGCTGTGTATGTATGTGCATGTGTGTTCAGCAGTTATTTCATCTGAGGCAGTGACATCAGCAGTGGGGGGGGTGCAGCAGTCTCTCAGTCATACCCAGACCGCTCTCATCACCACAGCTACCACCACACCAGCCAGTCAGGTACAGTCATCAATCCTGTGGGCATTTTTCTCACATTGCAGCTGTCATTGTTTGGGTTACATTATTGTTTGCCTTCCCTCCCCACCTCCTACACTGGTTTGTGTTTCTGGCTCTCTTTCTTTCTCAAGACTCCTATCTCTCAGCAGGTTGAGATAGTGGGGAAACCTCAGCCAGCTGTTCCCAGCCACCCTGCCACCCCTGGCACTGAACACGAGTACCAGCAATATCGTAAGGCTGTGTTTATATATCTGTCTGTGTGACAAAGTGTGTGTGTGTGTGTGTGTGTGTGTGTGTGAGAGAGAGAGAGAGTGGGAAAGAAGACTCTGCTACCACTATACAAGGCAGTTAGAGGTTAAAGAAGCCCTAGGTTTCAACTAATCATTGATTAGTTGATTCTTGCTAGGATCTGTACCAAACAAAGTTTTTTTTTTTTAAATCTTAATTTATCTTTTATTATTTATGTAGGCCAGGGAATATCAACAGCAAGACAATGGTTGAATCACAACAGCATTTCTTAACAAATTTAATTTAACTAAAAATTGCTGCTCCTGTGATTTGGTTATTGCACTTCGCCATATTGCAGTTTTGATAATATGTCGCTTGACTGTTCAGTAGGGCATTAACGAATTGGTGTGCATGCTTTCTTAAGTTTTCCTTACTGAAGTTGTAAAAAATAACATGCTGACCTCTAACCCTGAAACAAATGACCTGTATCTATGTTTGTAGCTGTACCAGACGTGTCCACATACCAGTATGATGAAAGCTCTGGCTACTACTATGACCCACTGACGGGACTCTACTATGACCCCAACTCTCAGGTAAAGCCCTGGAGTTTGTAGTCTGTTTTATTCCAGTCTAAATGTTAAGTCAGGACCCTTGATTGGTCCTCCTGAAGGTGTCCACTTTCTCACCACCCCTCTCTGTTGTTGTGTGTGTCTCTCTTTCTCACTAGTACTACTACAACTCCCACACTCAGCAATATATGTACTGGGATGGAGAGAAACAAACCTACATTCCCGCCGCTGCCCAATCGAGCGCTGAAGCTGCAGCTACCCACGGCGATAACTCTTCGGATCCTCTCTGTGCTCCTGCTGGAGGCAAAGAGAAAAAAGACAAACCCAAGAGCAAAACTGCTCAACAGGTAAATGACACACACGTTTAAATACTGACATGGAGGTGTTCAGAAGGCTAGATGGCACTTGATAGAGAACATAAGTCTGCTAGCACAATGCAGTTGTCAAGATATGCCAGTCCCACCTGTCTGATTTTCTCCAAAAGTTAATAATTTTTCTATACCTTGTTACCAACTTGTTCCATGTCAGGAGATGTGTCATGACTGTTTCTGAAATGAGACATGATATGACATGATATGTTAAAATTGTAGCTGTGCCATTGTACCACTGTACAAAGTTTGGGCCAGAATTATTTATTGATTTACTGATACATGCCATCTGCCTTTTTTGAAACGATTTCTAATATTGTTTGACAGTAACTCTCTTTTTCAGTTTAAATTTGCAATATTTTCTTTGTTCGTTTTTTCAGCTATTTCATTAAAAATGGATTTACTCCAGTAATAGTTTTCTTGTTGTATTTTTCAAATGAACAGATATTAAGTATTGGTCCATAATATTTGGCTGTTGGCAGCTTCAGTTAAAAAATATCACAATCAATATTGGTTTCAAATAATCCACATCAGTTGATGATAGGCAGGCAAAGATTCATGTCAAGGTGTTACGTGAATCTGTTTTTCTAACTTGCTGCTTCACTGTGGAATTCACTGAAATAGCTGAAGTGAATCTTTTTGTGCTTCCATGAACAGATAGCCAAAGATATGGAGCGCTGGGCGAAGAGTCTGAACAGACAGAAGGAGAATGTGCGCTCTGTGTCTTCCTCCCCCGCGGTCAGTTCTGCAGCACTGCCCCCGGGCTACACCAGGGCACCGGGCCACAGCCGGCTTGATGACCGGCGAGAGTCTGCTAGTGCTGACGCAGGCTATGCTGTCCTGGAGAAAAAGGTACGTGAACCTTTCATAAACACACATACACTCATCTGTAATTGCTGTGTACCTGTGCCATGTCCTTCAGGAAGACACTGACTTGCTACAAGCTCCGGCAGTTGACTGTGTTTTGACCCCTTAGTGGATCAAGAGTATTACTTTATTTTTAACATTGTTACATACCCTCACTTTGGTTTCCTCTCCTGTAGGGGGCACTGTCTGAACGGCCACAGATTTTCCTGGACCAGATCCGACGAACCACAGAAGTAAGAGATTTTTCAAGCATAATAGCTTTTCTGACAATACCAGTTTGCATTGAATGTTGCTCCTTTTTCCTTTATCCCGAGCATACTGTTATTGTAGCTGTGTGAGTTGATTCTTTTCTGTACCTGACCTCGTCTTTGCTCTGCAGCCGTCTCCCCCTCAACAGCAGGGTCTGGTCCCAGCCTACAGTGGAGAGACTGACAGCGAGGAAGAAGGAGAGAAAGAGGAGAAGGAAGGGAGAATGACAGACTGGGTTAAACTGGCCTGTCTGCTGTGTAGGAGGCAGTTCCCCAGCAAAGAAGCCCTTATCAGGCATCAGCAGCTCTCTGAACTACATAAGGTAAGTGTAACAAACCATACTGGCCATCAGTATATGTTAATCTAATTTGTATGCATGGGGAAGAAATACCTAAATCATGGGTGAGACACAATTTTTCACCCCTCACTGAAGTGTATTCAGTGTTTGTTTTGTGTAATAATTGTCTTACCACTGTTCCATTGTCTTAAAGATTTCACAAAACAAATGTAAAGCCTAATGATACTCCTCCTTGTATGCACCTCTAAACCTGCTCTAAACCTATACCTCTTCATCTGTCCACCACCAGCAAAACCTGGAACAGAGGAGAATCCAGCAGGAAGCAGCAGGCAAAGAGGTTGGTAGAATCTCAGGGTTACTCAGGAGTAATCTGTAGGAGTCAGATAATCGTGAATACAGTGATTATTGGATGTATTATCACTGTTGGATTGTACTTAATGTAGTGACTGTCCTCATTTTCAGCGGCAGAGACTTACAGATGGATCTGAGCCTCCTGATCCTAAGAGAAGGAAGTTGAACCCCATGTAAGCTTCAGAGAAACCACAAGCAGACTTTCTATGCTATAATAGCTGATCTTCTAATTGTTTGAAATTAAATTTCTGTTAGGTGGGCCAAGGGACTGGTTTCTAACCTCCTGGATACCAAGATGCATTGTTCAGCCACTATTGTTTGGACTGGGATTTTTATTCTTACTATAACTAAATTGATCTTGTTTGTTTTACTTTCTTCTTTTGCGTTTGTTTTTACTTGATCAGTACTGAGTGGCCATTAATGGTGAATGCAGTATCTATTTGTGTGTTCGTTGGTGTGTTTAACACTTCGTTTTTTGTCTTTCACTGTGTAGTGATGGCGTCACAGGCAGTAGTCTTGGTGCCAGGATGTTGCAGAGTGGTGTGAAAAAGGGGATTCTGCTACGC
This sequence comes from Holocentrus rufus, assembly GCA_900302615.1. Taxonomy (NCBI): domain Eukaryota; kingdom Metazoa; phylum Chordata; class Actinopteri; order Holocentriformes; family Holocentridae; genus Holocentrus; species Holocentrus rufus. The sequence goes on along the minus strand of OMLF01007797.1, from coordinate 37,972 downwards.
AACATGCAGGTGGAATGAGCCCATACCATCACACCTCATCCTGCAGAACCAGACAGGACAAGGACAAAGCCCAGCACGCAACACTTCACCATTTCACTCACATAGATATCTAGAGATAAACCTCATAATTAATTTTTGCCGTGAGATGAACCTTACCTCAACCGTGATAAAATGCTTTTATGAACTGATCCAGTAGCAGTGGATGTCAGGATATTGCACAGAATGCACCTTTTTACTTTCTCCTTGAATGATGCAGTTTTGAGCTCTCATGTGCTTCAGAGCTTGTGTGTGATAAGCAAGCTTTACCTGATTGGGAGACACATCTGCTGTTGGAGAAATGAATGAAGATCAATATAGATCTTTATAGCAGCAGACCAGATTTTCTAATATTACTGTCTATGCACCATAGATTGTTTTGATTTAATGTAATATGCCTTGTCATTCAGTGAATGACTGATCTGGACATGATAAACTGTGTGTATAAAGTTTAGAATGAGCACTTTTGTACCCTTAAACTCCTCATCAGTAGGAGCTAAGAGACTATGGCCTCTAATGGACTGGACAAGTCACACTAACACTAGTGTGTGGATGAAAAGAATCAGTGTGTCATATTGCAGATGTGAATGCACAATGTAATGCGTGTTTGTTTCTGGAGAAAGCTATTTTTTATTTCTGTATATGTTGAATAATGTGATTGTGATTCATCAAGCTCATGCGAATTCAAAATAACATTTTCACCATTATTACTGATCTGATTTTGATGATTGATGTCTTGTATGAGCAAGTAAAGGGTAGCTAATGTTTCGACATTTCTATGTGGAACTTCCAAAGCTGTTGTTTTGCAAAAGTGGTGGTCAAAAAGAGGAATAACTTATGTGTAACTCTGAGCTGTCTACTGCAACATCAGGTCCTGTAGAAATACTACATTGCAAAGTATATATTTTTAAAATTCCCTCAGCAAACGACATAAGAGGGCACGGCCTCTCCTGGACCCTCGAAATTCTGCACTGCGGTAGCATGTGCTTCGTTGCTGCTGCTGTTGAGTTCCCATGGTAACCACAACAACGCTGGACTGCCTGCTAGACTTCGCTGCATAAGTTGCTAGTTGGGGTTAGTCAGTTTATACCCAGGTGACTTTAAAAAGTCCTTTCTCAAATCATCATCAAGCATACTACTTCACATAGCCTACGTCGCCCTATTTTGAAAAGTCTCTCATAAGATACCTGGGTAAGTTAGCTTACTTTCAACATCTAGCTAGCTGTCTGAACCTACAACGTCAAAGGTTAGCCTGGTCAAGCTAATGTTAAAAGGCCAACCCTTGCTTTGAGATTAACTGGAAAACGTTTGCCTTCTACAGCCAGATAAATTATTTCAAATTCAGTCAGTTATTCTCGTTTGCTGACTGACTGGCTACCTGGCCGATCAACATGCTTCAATTCTAAGTCCACAGATAACTTTTGTGGGAAAAAATACAGGCGATTAATTGCCGGCAATGTCTGAAGTGGATGAGGATACAGTCTTGTCGGAAAGCGAGGTGGAGGAAGGACGTGGAGAGAGTGAGGACAAGGTATGATACGTGTGGGAGGTGGAGTATTCAGGGAGACAGGTATAACAAGAATAACTGCATAAACTACCCTTATTTTTCTGGGCTCGTTTTGGGATGGCCAGAAAATCCTTTATTAAGAGGGCAGGTTCTCGGTGGGGGCGTGGTATATTGACGTCGCGCCAACTTGTAAAAGACAAGGAAGTTGACGCAGTTGGTTTAGGCAAGTTGAATCAATGATGCCTTCCACACCTTTGCTTCTCAGGTACAGGTTTGTCAGTTGAACCAAGAAACTATTGTCCAAGGTCTCTCACTGCTGTGTCGAACAGGAAACGGATTGGCCCATGCCTTTGCCAGACTGGATCTCAAAGACAAGTAAGAGAAGTGAGCTGAGAGCAAAGCAACCCTCTTGGGCCTTGCCCTCTAACTTTAAACTCAGGTTCAAGGTTCAGTACTTTATTGCCATATCAACGTGATTGATTGGAATTTGTCTTAGTGGGTTCACTTAAAAATAGAAAAAGACAAAAGTAGTAATAATCATGAAGCGCATAATACCTTAAAGTATAAAACAGATAGTTAATATCCAACCCATACAATAATAATAAAAGCATCCATTATTGCTTTGGCCCATTTCTTCTTATTTTAGCCCAATTTGTCAATTCATACCCCTCTGTGCTCCACAGGGGACTGACAGACATAACTGCAATCAGCAGCTATGTTCATCTACGCTTCCTGGATGTGTCCAACAACCACCTCACTGATCTTTCTCCTCTGGCATCATTAGTCCATCTGCTCTGGCTTAAGGCGATCATTCTCTTCTTTGTTCATTTACAAAATCACATCTTTCCCTGTTGATAGCATTCAGTGTAATTAACTGTATATTTTTGATGTCTCCATTTCTTCCTATAGATTGATAATAATGCAGTGGCATGTTTCAAAGGACAACCTCTGGGTCAGCTGACCTTCCTGCAGTGGCTGAGTGTGGCAATGAACCAGCTGAGTGACCTGGATGGCCTGATTGGGCCTGCTCTAGAGAGCCTTAATGTTAATGGTTAGTCTAGGTTTGTGTCATGCTAAATCTTTTTTTTTTTCTGTGATGCCATTTGAGATAAAATGTAATATGGATCTGCACTCTGCTAAAGCTGGGTTTCCCAGAGTGGGGTCCCTTCAAGCTTTGTATGGGGTCCCCAGCAAAGTCATAATTAATCCATTTCATTTATTTGATTTCAACTTGAAAACATTGGGGGACCTCTGTAATAGGTAACAGAATCCAGAGAGTGAACAGTCTGCAGTACGGCCACCTGACCAATCTGGTGACCCTAGAGCTGAGAGGAAATCACTTGGACACAACTGATGGCATCTATCTTCCCAGTCTTCGCAGACTATATCTGGTAATACAGCTACTATGATTTCTAATACAACAATAACATACCTGTTGGTGTTGAACTGTAACACTTACCTTATCACCTGTGTCAACAAAGTCAAACTGAATAGTATGCCTAGAGGTGCAACTTTTCTCCTTGCTCTCTGATCAGGCCCAGAATGTTATCAAACGGCTTGAGGGTTTGGACAGGCTCGAGCGCCTCACCACCCTTCACCTTCGAGACAACCAGCTGGAGACTCTGGATGGCATCAGCCCAAACATGAAGTGTCTGCAGTACCTCAACGTTAGGTACTCAGTTGTAGCACAATAGAACAGATCAGAGCCATGATAATGGTGATCAATTCAACATCTACAAAATCATGAAACAAGATACACAAGACACCGGATAACCTTTTTGCATGTTCTCATTTTTCACCATCTCTCTCTGTATCCATCTCTCGCAATCAGAGGCAACCTGATCAAAAATCGGAATGCCCTACAATTCCTCGGGGCTGTGTCGAACACCTTGCGAGCTTTGGTCCTTTCTGACAATCCTCTGGCTGAGACGTATGACTATCGCCTGTTGGTGCTCACTCACCTGCCGCAGCTGGAGAGACTTGACAAGGAACCTGTGTCCTCTGAGGAGAGGACTGAAGCCCAAGAAAGAATCAACGTAAAGCAGAGAAACATCTGTCTCTCTCCCTAAGTAGTTTTTGGCACAGCCAGGTAAAGGTATCTCTTTTTCTAATAACATGTTTGTCATTTCAGGAACTTATGGAAGAGGAACAACCAGAAGAGCCAGAGGACCTCTAATTATGGCTGAAATGAGGGAGTGTTTTAAACATGTCATCCTTTTCCAGTATGGGCTAGGTGTGGATAGATGGATGGGTGTGTACATTGGAGACAGAGACAGACAGATAAAGTACATCTAATTACACAAGTGTGGGTGCATAAAAGGATTGTATAGCTGAAACCATGACAGAGGTGTGCAGTTACATATATTTTATTTTCAAAATAACTCATTTGTGTTATCTTCTATGATATATTTGAATTAGCCACAAATGATCATACATGAAGATAAATCAAGTCTGCCAGCCAGGAGTGTACTCATAATTGCCCATCTGTTTTTCTAAAACAATAAAACACTGAAACTGTTGGTATCTGCTGTTTACATTTTCATCTTCAAAACGAGCTGCAAGTGCATATACATTTCAAGTTTTAATAGGCTTCAATGACTAAGGAATAAGAGTAGATGAGGATATCTGAGCCTTGTTACTGGCTAAACCAACAATGATCTTTCCCTGAGTAAGAATGAAACTGCAAAATCAGTCACTATTTCCTTGTTGGCAGCCATCCAGCCACAGTCCCAACAGACTGGTTTAAAGGGACAGTGTCAAAGTGTGTACTGGATGTGGCTGTAAATGTTCATGCAGAACATGTAACTAAATAGAATATAATGATTTTAATCTTAAAGTTAATATTAAAAATGCACACTCTGTAAACAGCGGCCATTAGTAGCAATATAAGTACTTTCCATGGTTGCACAAGCCAGGAGGTCTAGTTAACAACTCACTCATGAGTGCATATTTTTGTTGTCGGAGTCTGTATTTCCTCATAGACTTATCGCAATGTATCTTTAGGCCAGTTTCTATACACTGTACATTTTAGATAGTCCGGGCTTGTTTTAAAGGTTTATTTTTTGATTATATGCTTTTAACTGTATAAAAGACCAAAACCAGCCCGATATCAGAAGCTGGTGAAAGCAGGATCTCCTTCTCCTGCGCATCTTGCGCCACTACTATTCCTCCAATGACTGGCCTACGTGGGAGTGGTTCTTGAAGCAGACATAAAGCCCCTCTATCCACTCCTCCTTCTCCTCCTCAGTTGTACGTGCTCTGAGCAGCTGTCATTGGCACACATACACACACACCGGGAAACAGTTGTGACTGAAAATAATTGCGGTTAACTTTTCATTAATTTGACGCGACTCTCAGACATCAAGAAACAATGACTAGCTACCACAAGCCCGACGAAAAAACCCTGCAGGCGCTCAGAGATATCGCCAACAAGCTTAGGATCCATTCAATCAAGGCAACGTGCGCATCAAACTCCGGGTAAGTTATTTAAACTTGTTTCATGTTAGCTAAAACCGGTCAGATTCCCTGTAGACATACACAGGAGTATTACATAACTGCTTTGGAGGTTAAGGGCCCGGTAGAGAAGCATCGAGCACGGCACGCTCCACCTGCGTGGCCTCGCTGCACGTGCCGATAATCTTCACGCGGTATCGAGAAACTAGCACAGCAGCAAACTAAGCTATCTATCGTAGCAACCAATTATGTAACCTTACTGGACTCATCAAGTTGTCTATGAATCTAGGCTAAGAGGCTAACGTTAGCTAACGATTCGGTGGGCGTATTAAGAGCTCTCACTGTAACGTTGGTGGAAAATAAACGCGTGGCTTGAAGCCACGCTTCATCCCCTACCACGAAGTTGTTTTGGAGCGCGACAGTGTTAAGCTTTTTTCTTAAACTCACAGCAACTTCATTTCCAAGTCGTCTCTCAAACCGGGCCAAGTCTGGCTTAAACTACACGGCTAGCTTAGCACTGGCCTTTTTTACAAACGTCACATGGTCATGGGAGAGTAAAGTCTCGTGGTCGGTGACTTCGAAGTTGCAGCTGCAGATGTTCATCTTAAAATTACAACCAGACACACTGTTCTCCCTATACGCCCCTATTGGTTTGCATGTAATAACGTTACATCACTGACGTGCTGTAGACAACAAATGGCGAGTCACCTGTAGTACTGCTCCATCTCATGCGTTTCATGCTGCCCGGGGCATCGTAGATATAAGTTAGCATCTCCCTTTCCAGAAACATGTCGGAACCAACCTTTGCTTTATATGTGGTAGACTCCCCCTGGGGAACTGTTTATTGGAGCAAGGCAAAGTAGGGCTGATTTCTATTGGCAATCTCAGAGGTTTCCTTGTTGAATTGTTATTCATAGTATCAGTCACTCACCGTCAGTACCATACCAATGGGTATGGAACATTCAGCTAGACAGTAAACGCCATTGTCCGCACTGTCTTACGTTACCAAATTATGTTTAATTTTATTAGCATTGCTTCCTCCAAGAAAGCCTATATTATGCAATTTGTTTCTAATAATACAACCGCAACTTTCAAAAAGAATGTGTGTTGGGGAACCAGTTTTTATCACTTCCTTCTCACACTTGACAAGGAAATGAATGAATTCCAAGATGACTGTCCTTTACAATGCCTGGCCTGTCTTAGGACACACTATCTAGAAATCATCTGATACTCCTCACTTTTGTTCAATGAAGGTTGTCATCAAGATGTGACACCCTATGCACTCAACACCTGCTGTTGCTCACTCCCTGAACAAAATGGAACAATACCACCTGACTTATTTGAGGCTTCAGTGCATATACATTAATGGCGTTGATGACACTTAAATCGGTTATCTCTCAGCAGGTTGACTCTCAGTGGATGGACGAGGGGTAAATGGAGCAACAGAGTGCTGGATATTTTTTGGAATGCAAATTAACACTGAGCAAGCCAAGCGTTTGAATAAGATAACCCAGTGTGCTCCCAGAGTCGGTCATATGTTGACATTTTTGAGTAACCCACAGAGGGAAGCTGAACTGCCATTAGGCAACGCATGTGGGATTTCTAAACCTGGGGATTACGATATTCAGACCAATGTTCAGCAACTAACAGTTTCACAAGATTGCCTTGCTTGTCTGTTGAGAGTTAAATGTTATTTGAGGGCTTTGAAGTGGCATAACTGATAGAACACCATATTACAGAGAAATAAGGAATTTGTTGACATATGTAACTGCCATTAATCCCAAGGCTATGACTGTGCTTGTATTTTGGTCTAATCTGTTAAATTTGTTTCGAAGTTTGTGTTAAGATGTCATGCTTGCGTGGAATTGCTGATTTGTACACAAGTGGGTCTTTCAATGTTCTACCGAAACACTTGAATAAACTGTAACATCCCTATTGTCATTGGCCTTCACTGACATTGGCCTTCAGCTATTTGTCAAGGCCAAATGTGAGTGTTCTGAATGCAATAACATGAGCATGAGTTTGCATGGTGTCCAAACAAAAGCTTGCTTGTTACTCTGAACTCTTGCCAACAAGCCGTCTGTCTCTTTCTCTCCCCACAGTCACCCCACATCATGTTGCAGCGCAGCCGAACTCATGTCTGTGCTGTTCTTCAATACCATGCGCTACAAAGCCACTGACCCTCGCAACCAGTGTAATGACCGCTTCGTCTTGTCAAAGGTTGGCACACATCCACAACCTGCCTGGTCTTATGTATATTGCTATTTTGCAATTGGCCTGTACATCTCAGATTGGGTATAGTCACTGTCTGTAAAATGTCCTCTGGCTGCAGGGTCATGCTGCACCTGTCCTGTACGCTGCCTGGGCAGAGGCAGGCTTTGTGAAGGAGTCTGACCTGGTCAACCTGCGCAAGATCGACTGTGACCTGGAGGGGCACCCCACACCAGTGAGTCCAGAATCACTGTTGGGTTCCTGTTAATCGGCTTTTTACATCAATGTTTCATCACGAACATGTCCAGCGTGTTTTATCTGTATTCTGCAATTGGTATCATTCTTATCATGCATTTTCTGTCCACCAGAAACTGGAATTTGTTGATGTGGCTACAGGATCTCTGGGACAGGGTCTAGGGGCCGCCTGTGGAATGGCCTACACTGGGAAATTCTTTGACAAATCCAGGTGAGGATGTGTACAAAGGATAAAAGATTCCATCCTTTAAAAAAAAAAATACTCTGCAGGTGTTCATATAGCTGTTGACCTTCGACCAAAAGAGCTAGCTTTTCAGTATAGTGAGTTTAACATGTATTTAAGAGCAGACAGGACCCTTTTGACAGTTCGCATTTGTTTCCTGCTAGCCTCAATTTTATGTAGAGACGCGAAATCACAGTTTAACCAGTTGTAAGCATTCACTTCCCACTGAAGTTAAGCTAGGCCGTTTTCATTTCAGCACATGAAGCTGAAAAGGAACTTTCCCAAATGGTAAATCGGAAACGCCATGTTTTGAAATAGTTCCTGATTTTGTAATTGTATTTACAGTAAGCTGTCCTGCATGAATGGGATAATGTTTCTGAAAGATAAAATCAACTAGTGTGTGATCTTTCATCTTCAGCACCCTCTTTGTCCCATCATCTTATTAGCACGGCTTCCTGATGAGATAGCAAGCATTTAGTGAAGACTAGTGGTTGAGTTCTGAACTGCCCTGATAGGGCAAGATTTGAACTGCGTTGCAGTCTGTCTTCGACTTTACTTTCCTCTTCCTCAAATAGTTCATTCTTTCATTTGTCCTACAGTAACTTATATAGTTCCTTGTTTTTTGGAAAAATGCAAAATTTTCTGCATTTTATTGTAGTTACCGTGTGTACTGTATGCTGGGTGATGGAGAATGTTCTGAGGGCTCAGTGTGGGAGGCCATGGCCTTCGCCTCCTACTACAAGCTGGACAACCTGGTGGCCATCATGGACGTCAACCGGCTCGGTCAGAGTGAGGCTGCACCCCTGAAGCATGACATGGAAACCTACCGCAAGCGTTGTGAAGGCTTTGGGTCAGTGTACAAGTCTGCACATGCTTTTAACATAGCAGCACTTAAACAAAACACCACCAAGAGTTTTCTCCATTATTTCGCTTCTGTCAAAATAAATTGAAACAGTGTCTTTGGTGATCACTATATGAACTGATTTGTGAAATCAGGACCTAAATATCTTTCTGATATGTTTCAAAAACTGTCTTGCAGCACCCCCCCCCCAACGCCTCCCACCCCCCCCTTGCCCTCTTAAACCCTGTCTTCTATCTCTGATCCCCCTCAGCAAGTTAATAAGGTTGATGCTTAACATGTTTTGTTGGAAATTACTGTCCTC
>OMLF01007797.1:1102-18054 GCA_900302615.1 Holocentrus rufus | reverse complement strand
CTCTCTCTTTCTTTCGCTCTCTCTCTCTCTCTCTCTCTCTCTCACACACACACACACGCGCGCGCACACACACACACACACACACACACACACACACACACACACACACACACACACACACACACACAGATACCACACACACATCTGTACACATACATCAGTTGCGACTGTGTGACTGTGTACTTAGATGAACAGGCATGTGCGGGTGTGAGGGAAAGTGTGTGTTTGTGTGTGTGTGTGTGTGTGTGTGTATGTGTGCGTTGTTTAAATATAGTGAATTCCAGTGGGCTTTTTCTTTGCTCCCTGGGATCCTTGTGAACCACAGTGGGAGATTCGGGGAAACAGAAAAAGAGAAAATGCAAGAGGGAGAAAGAAAAAGAAAGAAAGAAAAGGGATCGGACAGATGATTGCACTGTAATAGAAAGACGATAAGAAGTAGCCAATAAGAAGTAGAAATATAAAAATAATGATATATATATGTATATACTGTAGGTATATGTGGCAAAGGAAATGAAGAAATGATGGAATTAGGTGAGCTTAGATGGAAAAGACAGAAACACAAAACCCCTTTCATAAGAGTTATTGAGTGAGATGACGTGAGGAAAGCAAGTGAGTTTGAGTGAAGCTCAAATGAAGTTCTTTTGAAACTTTGGGCCTGTCAGCCAGGCTGCACTCTGAACCTGCGTTTGACCTTTGACACAAATGTATTTGGTGCCTGCCCTTTGACCTCATTAGTGGTCAGACCAGGAGGCTTCAGATTGTTCTGCAGACTTGTTAGCAGGTCCGCTATTTTTAAAGCTTCCTTCAGCGCAGAGTAGTGCAGACAGAGTAAACAAATCCAACTTTAGCTTAAATCATTACCCCAGAAACCCATCCGGAAATGATACTGCAAAGAGCAGAGGTCATGGACGAGACCCAAATGGCATGAAAGAGGAATCCTTCCTGTGGTCGGATGAATGATCCCCTGCAGATCAGCTCTTCGCCAGGCGTCATCAGTTTCACCGGACTCCTCTGAACATAATTGATGCCATGTTGAAGCACTTGTGGAAACAGTTAAATGTCCACATCATGTTCTGTTGCTGAGGTGTGAGGAGAAATAGACAGGGAGGGATTGAAAAGGGAGAAACACCGAATGAAAAGTAAATTGTATAACAATAAAATAAACTGGAGCGCACTGGTTCTGGTTAGTGGTGTCTCTGTTGCATGTCATGGAGCCGCTGTTATTGTTGCCTCCTGCTGCGGAGAAGGGATTGGAGGTATGAGAGGTGGATATTGGAAGTTACAGGGAGCTGGGGAGCAGAGTTTGGACCTGGACTCTACCTCAGGCTGAGAGAGCCGTGGATGTTTTGTGATTGCCCGTGGCTCACTTTATTTTCCATCTTATTAATATCACTCAGCTAAAGTCAGAGGTGTGTGTGTATGTGTGTGTGTGTTGTACGTGTGAGTGTTATAATATTACTGTTTATCATCTATCAGTCATATCATGGCAGCATTTTAAATGCTGTTGTTTCACATGATGATAACAGTCCAACTGAATTTAACAGCTCTTTTTTAAAAGATGCAATAAACTGATTTTCTTAATTCAGGTGAAGACCAATTAGGCTCAATTGACAAAAAAAAAAAAAGTGAATTGCGTCTAAACGGTCAATTGTTGCAGCTTTAAAATGAGGTATGAAACATTTAAAGGGGTAGTTTGACATCGCTCCTAACATTACCATGTAGTTTAATGCAATTAACACCAATTTGACCATTTAACATGATTTTTTACATGAAAGCCATAAGCATAGCAATTTTTTTTAAACGTTATGATTCTAACCATGTCACCCAATCCTAAGTGTTTTTATACAAATAGTGAATGATTGTATTGTTCCCTAATAATGTTTTAGTAATATATTAAAGCCATTTCACATTAAAGTTAATCATTTCCTCCAACAAACTTGCTGCAGACCTGCTACCAGTTTGTGCTTCCATTTCTCCCAACATCACTGTGTTGGTACAGCATCGTTTGTGCTTGCCTCTTGTGAGTGTGCACGCAGCATGCAAAACATACACACACGCCAAAGAACTGTGCAACTGTATGTGTGTGTGTGTTCATCCAGGTACACGTTACATAACCAGACCCCACAGTATTGTACAATTACTTGAGCAGAAATGCTGCTGCACTAAGAGCTGTGAAATTAGTCGCCGATCCTTAGGGGCAAAACTAACAGCCTCCTTGCTTTCATCTTTGTACACATGGGTGCATATGCATACACACACACACACAGACACACACACACACGCCTGTTAGCCTTCATCTCCTGGCTCCTTATGAACCTGTCAGGTCAAATCAAAGTCGCTAATACCCCCACAACATCCTCTCCTGCGACGGTCTATCAAAACTTGCACTGATCACATCAGCACGCTCCTCGCAGCCAAAAGACTTCACTCCAAAAACTGCATGTTCACTGACAAAGCACAGCGTGTTTTGTAACGCTACATAAACAACATTTATTCCTTCTTCAGAGTCAGAATCAGTCCAAAATAATAATATTTCATGGATAATATGTTTTCAAATGGACCATGCATTGTTTTTATTATATGTTGTAAATCGCTTTATTGGAATTTGATGTGCTTAATGTAGGACTATCTGGTTGAAGTAAGTGATGCTGTGTGGTGTTCTGTAAACTACATATAATAGCCTTGGAAATGTTTTAGTAATTCGTGGCCAATATTTACAATAAAACTGCATGAGCAGACTTTTATAAGTAACATGTCAAGTTTTTTAGTATAAAAAGGGACGGCGATACAGGCTGACAGGGCAATATTTTCTGCCCATTGTTTTTTTTCCTTCAGTTATTGTTGTGATGGAAGAACTAGTTTTGCAGCAGGTCTGGATCTTTCTGTAGATTTATCATGGCTGCGGGCTCAGACTGACTGTACGGAGGCACAGGTTCACTGAACATCACACCAAAGATATGTGTGTCTGTGTTGTGTTGTGTTATGATGTGTCTGAAGCTGATAAGATTTGTAACAGGACTGCTTTAATCGTTAGACCAACACAAATCCGTTTCATAATCACTTACATAAATGTGAAAACACACACACACACAACCGGGCACACATGTACGCACCACCATAGGCAAATCACACACACAAATGCACGCAGACATGGTCAACAAATTTGTAGATCCTATTCCACATATATTCAGTAATAGTTAGCATTATCCCTGCAGGTTTGGGCAGTGAGGGCAATTAATCTAATTTTTAGGTTTCTATGTGAAGGTTAGGTTGTTCTTTTTGTTTAAAACAAACTGTATAATTTTCAAAAACGCAGCATTTGAAATAGTACAGCAAGAAATGATGGAGGTTTTCATCTGACAGCACAACAGTTTCACTTACTAACTCTATATAAATAACACACACACATACACACACACACACACACACACACACACACACACACACACACACACACACACACATTCACCCACATGCATGCATACATCATACACAAGCTCTGCGACTGTTGTAGTAAATTATTAAAATCGTATTTCACGTGTGAATTAATCTAAATGTGCTCTGGCAGTGCTGACAAATGGTCCGAGACGTTCCCAGAGATCAGCTCGTAATAAATCATTCAGAATATCCGGACACATACAGCTATGATGTTATGTGTCTGATGCCATGTCCCGCGATCAGCCATCCATCATTCTCCAGTGACACTGGGCTTCAGGCAGAGTTTTGGTCTGGCTAGCCTGCTTGGCACAGCTGCTGTGCCTGGCTAGATTACCTATCCTAGTTAGAGTGCCAACTTGCGTAAGCCTGCTTGTGTAATGCTGGCACCGTGTGCCTCGCTGCAGATGGGACTGTGTGTATGTGTATGCATTTATGCACATGTGTGTGTTTGTGTGTGAAAGAGAGACGGGCCCTCTCTTCTGTGTCCTGGTTCTCATTACATCTCCACTCCCTGAGAAGGAGTGGACTGTGAGCTTGATTACTTTTGGCCAAGCCTTTGCATAAAGCACCACGCACACACACACACACACACACACACATACACATACACATATAAAGAGCCACGACAACATGAGGCCCACTTGACAGCAAGAAAAATATCCCTGACCTGCAGGCTATGGAGTAAACATTTATCTTAATGCAACCCCAATTACATTATTTTTGTGTAATTGCTGTGTGCATTTATTTTAAATGTTTGGTAATGAAATAATTATGGAATCTTGGAGAATATGTTTGTTTGTGTGTCTATTTATTTGTTTATGTGTGCGTATTTGTGTGTTTGCATCTTTGCATTTGTTGGTATGCACATTTCCTTCTGTTTGAGTATGCATTTCTGCTTGTGTGAATGCATGCACCTATTTGTGCATACCTGTCTTTATGTGAGAGTGTGTGTGTGTTTGTATTCACATATGTGTATTCTCATATGTGTGTGAGTGTGTAGGTGCCAGTGGGTCAGAGCGTGCAGGGTGGAGGACTGGGAGAGGAGAGGACTGTGTGTCCCTCTGTTCATTAATACCATGTGGAGCTCTAAGCAGTGGTGGACTGCTGCTGAACTCCCTGGCAGGGATTCAGGATGCAAATCAACACACAACTGGTCAGAACCGGTACAGAGAAAATGGATACGGTGATTGAGGGTTTGGACGTTAACCAGAAATCAAACTTTAACAACTATACGTAACTACCAGAGCACGTGTAGGTTAAATGTGTCTTTGTGGGTGTACGCGACCATGTGTGCGCGTGTGTGTGTTTAAGAATTTGTGTATTTTTATTTGTTCCCTCAGCTCTTTGTGCATACTAGTCCATGTGATTGTATGTTCTCAGTTAAATCTGTCATTGTGCTCACTCCCCAGTGACCCAACTTAGTTTTCAGTAAAAGGTTTATGGTTGTATTAATGTGAGTTTTTACAGCACTGCTGTTAAACAGAACGGCATGTAACCTAACTCACGATTGCTGAAGTCCATTGTGGGCCTTGTTAGATCAGATAGATTGTTTATGGATACAAAATAGGATTAATAGTAATCACAATCTTTACTGTCACACTGATAAATGATTATAAACTGTTTACTGTATCATAGATTAATTGATTTAGCTAGGGATGTCAGCAAAATCAAACCCAATTTGAACCCAACAGTTCCCAGACGAATTTGTGAACTGAACAATGGAAACAAAATCAAAAACAAAAAGTATGGCTCTGTGAGGCTATGATGCTAGCCTTTCTTCATTGTTCTCAATTCATCACTAATCCCTATACAAAAACCACAATAACCTGGGAGCTTCAAAGTACATGGAGTTAAAGTTCTTGATGTTTTATATGAGGAGGAGGCCATAAAAGATGGATTAAGTCATCTTTACTAGTGGTAGAAGAGCTGAGGTGCAGAACATCAGTCAAACAGATGCTAATACCTGCATTTCGCAGATCCACAAGCCCCTTCTCCACCGCTTCTGGTTGGTCCTCCGTCTCACTGCGCCGTGGGGTCATTGGCTGCTCACCTGATGGCGTTGCGAGCTCCTCGCCTGTCGGTGGGGTCTGTGAACGGTGGTAGAACAGGAAATGAGCTTTCTGTCCTGCTGTGAACTGTGGTGTAAACTCACAACAGCTGCCTGGGAGCTTTAACCCCTCCAACAAAAACACTGAACCCCAATCCTCCACCATCACCTCAGATCCCCCAATTCTGGTCTTCCACCGGCCCCAGATTACCGCAGTTCCTTCTCTTTTCCCCCTTTTCTGGCTCCACCGAGACAAACATTTTCTTACCTCCTACCAGCCCCAAACGCCCCCACAAAACCTCCACGCTCTCTTTCATTGTACCTCCCCAGACTCCATTATTCTCTCCCCTGCTGCTACCCATGACTCCCCTCAGCCTAGCCTCCCACCCTGCACTCCTTGTTCCCTGCCTCTCCAGCTGAGCTCGGCAGAGCCACGCAGCAGACCAGAGGGTAACTATAAAACATGAGGCCCGCTCCAGTCACAAGCCCTTGGAGTCAGAGCAGAAGCGGGCAGCCATTATTATAGCCTAGAGCGCTGTAAAACACCTCTGGAAGATGACAGATGTTGGGCCTCCTCCGTCCCTCCACCTCAACTGAACTTAATGTGATTTTGGTTTTTAAATGTGATACCCTTTCCTTTTCTCTCTTTCTGCATGATCAGAAAAATCCACCCTTTAACACTCTTTAACACTGTTAAAAAACAGCTGCTGGCATTGTACTTTGCATTTCTGCACCCCTTTTTGTTTATTTGGTGTTTGTTTTTCATGTTCTGGTGGATAACCGACCAAATGCAGACTATGTGACTTCATGCTGAGAAATTTGCAGTGTAAACATAGTGGAAATTTGATATTATTCCCCCAGAATTAAGGCATAAGTACTTTTAGACACACTTATATTCAGCAATCCTGCAGGGATCCACTATAGAAGAGAAAGGAATATCAATTTATCCACTGACAGTATCCTCAGTTGCACCTTAAAGTTTTTTTGTCTCTGTGTGTGTGTCCCCTCCCCTCAGTGCTCTGGAAACCTTGGACATGTCCTATAACCACCTGACCTCTGTCCCCGCGCCTCTGCCGCGGCCCCTCCGCCATCTGACCCTCCGACACAACACCATCACTCACATCCCCGCCAACACCTTCCGTCACCTGCGGCCCGGCCTGGAGTCCCTCTGCCTGTCCCAGAATGCCCTGGGCGACGAGGGCATAGGGCGTTTTTCATTCGCCGGGACGTACCGCACACTCGGCGAGCTCCTATTGGACGACAACCACCTGGGGGAGGTGCCGCGCAGCATTCGGCAGTTTAAGAGCCTGCAGCTGTTGAGACTGGACAACAACGAGATCAGGTAGAGTTGCACTTACCCACAAAGCCAACTTTTAATATGCAGAAGTGACTAGCATAATACAGAGATAAAGCAGAATGTAACCTTGTTAGCCACTTGTTACATAATGCCATTATCCATGCTACTGCAGCTCCTCTTAGAAATTACACTGAGGGACTTTGGTGTAAGCACTCTGAACACTACAGGGCTATTTCATTTAGAGCAAAAACATGTAATCCCTTTTTTAAAAATGAAAGAAGCTTTATGAGAACACTGTCATTTTGCATGGCAGTATATGAACTCAAATAAACATGATAGTGACTTTAGCTGCCTGTAATCTATAGACCAAGACCAACAACCACAATGTCTCAGCTTCACGCCTTTGATCCAACAAAACAGACAGTTACAGCACTGCCTCATGTTTATTATCATAGAAAACAGCCCAAATCGATGCGCATGCTGTACCTCAACCATAAAACTCAGCGAGTGAGAAGTGTAAACAGCGTGAAACACTCACTGGGGTCGGTCTTCCTCTGAAGCCGTGCAAAAACATCGTGGAAGAGAGAACTCTTATCTCCCTCCTGCTCGGAAAACAAGGGACCAATTAGAGCTCAAGAAATCTAATCTCGGACTAATCACCCAATCACAAGCTTGCACTGGCTGGATGCCCAGAAATACTCATACATAATGTTTCTCAATTCACAAATATTCTGCTTTAAGAAAAAATAAAAATAATAAATAAATAAATAAAAAAATAGGTAAATAAATAAATACTACATTTTCAAACAGTCCATGCATGTACAATGTATATACAATACATATGGCCTAATACATTTTGGGGAATGATCAAAATGAACTAAACAGCACTGTGAAAATCAGATACCTCCAAACTTACAGTGTTTGTATGTTCTGTGTTTGCAGGTTTGTGAGACAGTGGGGAGTGTGTCACCCTCACAACTCTGCCTCTAGCCTGGCCTCGCTCCACTTGGAAAACAACCTGCTGGAGGTGGAGAAGATTCCCCCAAAGACCTTCTCCTGCCTCACTGACCCCCAGGGACTGGTCCTCTAGCCACAGCATGGCCAGAGAGACAGACACACACATACATACACACACACATGCAATACACACATATGCATCTTCACATACACCACACACATATAATGCTCTCTCCATACAACCTATGAGGGACCTCTCTATGTCTTAATTTTTTCCGTCTCCTTTATGTCCTGTTATATCACTTTTCTCCTCTCTTTTGTTTACTGTCAGTGTGCTAAAACCAGGCAGCAGACTTTGTAGGGAAATTGCTTCATCGTGTTGTCTGCACAGGCAATCAAAACTGTCATTTTAACACATTTTAACTGTTTTGTTTTGTCTTTTAATTTAATGCCTTGGTTTATGAAGATGACTAATACAAAATGATTTGTGCACCAAAGCAAATGTGTAATTTGCGCAACAGTAGAACTGATCTTGATTTAAAAATGCTTTTGGGTTGAAAAGGGGTAATAAATTGAAGCTCTGCACAACACACTTTCTGGATTCTCTGTCTCATCCTTTAGGTATGAGGTGTTTTGAGAACCTGTAGACTGAAATGGATTAACCTCGGTTTCGATTCTAAGTCTGGGATATTTGCAGGACTGAGGCAGGTATATTAGGGGGAACCTTGGGTCAGGGCGAGCGGAAATAAAGTTGGGGTTATTTGGATGTGGAAAGGGGGGTCATGAAACAGTCGAGTCACGGAGGGTCATGAGACAGGCAAGTCTCACTGATATCACCGAGGAAAAAGGGTGAAAACGTCTGGCGGCACAGTGGGAACCCAAAGGGGCCGATGGGAAAGAAAACATAAACATCACGCAGGTTCCCTATCACCAGATGAGCTCCAGCATAAACAACCGTCACCAGCTGCTCGGCGAAAACCCACAGGGTCGCCTTGGCTGTCAGGGGGCCCCGGGTCTGGGCCTCCAGACTTGTCGTGGTGATGTCAGGCGCTGTAGCATTAGGTGTGTAGCCTTTTATGTGGGATGTATGTACGGTTCAGGGCAGTGGGAAGGTGTGAGTGTGGTTATTTGGGTTAGCAGCAGGGGGGAGATGTGAAAAGAGTGAGGGACATAGAGAGGAAGGGAGAATGAACTGAGAGTGATGGAAAGACACCAAACTGGAAATTGCAAGAAAGTACAGTTGGCTTTAGAGAATACAATGATTGTTCTTCGAAGGCTCCTAAGCCCCGCAATCAAAGGAGAGGAGAACACACGCGGTTCATGTCCAGTTGAATCCAGAGAGACGCGGTTAAATGACAAAGAAGAGGAGAAGAGATTGGGAGTTTGAAGGAGGGAGGAAAGCGAGGAGTTGGAGTGCGTTCAGCTCCTTTTTCCCATTTGGGGAACCGGAGCCACAGGAGCTCTGGTGTCCTGCCAGCCTTATTGACAAAGTGGCTTAACAGATCTCAGTGTTCTCTGTGTGTGTGTTTGTGTGTGTGTGTGTGTCTCTCTCTGTCTGTCTGTGGATCCGTCTCCACAATCTCTCTGCCGATCTCTCCCGCTGCTTCGCCCTTCTCCCTCTTCCTTTCTCTCTCCCTGCCGCTCGCTGTTCTGTTACTCAACAGTTCAGAGAGAGAGAGAAAAAAAAAACAGGAACAATGCGCCATTCTTCTCTTTCAGAGGATCTCTGTGATTTGAGTTTGATGCTTGCGTGAGCCCTGCCTGGGATGTGAGTCAGTGTGTGTGTGTGTGTGTGTGTGTGAGAGTGGACCATTTCCCTTTAGACCATCTTGGTGAAAACAGAGCCCGAGGGAAAGGGATAAACCCTCTTGCTCTCTCTTTTATTGTTCTCGCTGGATCAATAACGCCATCAGAATTCCTTTATCCCCCTCATCCTGATTTATTATGAATAATTCAGTTGGGGGACATGTGGTGGACTTCATTTTGAAAGAGGCCCTTGATTCGCAGCATAATTACCTGCAGCAGCACCAAAATCCCCCAGCAACCGGCACAGATACTGTATACGGAGGCGGAAGTGGCAGTTTCACTTTGCAAAGGTAACAAACTTCGGCACCGTAAATGTTTCATAAGTCAGAGGAGCTGATGCAACTGCAAGCAATTCAGACTGAACGTGACTTGTATTAGTCTGTCTAATTACCCATAGAAACAGACAATGCGCCCATGCAGTGTGGCGCTTTGAGCGATACGGATTAGTAAAATAATAAAATGTAGAATTGTGCTCGGCGTGTACAGTCGTAATTTACAAGCGGTGCACTTGCTGTGTTGACTAGCTGGCTCCAGGTATTGGGTTTCAGCAGAATGCGGTGTTGCTCAGGGTCTAAATGAAGAACAGAAGGTCCCCTGCAGCCACTAGAGTTACAAACACCCCCAGAGAGAGAGAGAGAGAGAGAGAGAGAGAGAGAGAGAGAGAGAGAGAGAGAGGAGGAGGAGGGGGGATAAAGAGAGGGAATGAGGCAGAGGAATAAAGAGGGCCAGAGGAGGCTGACAAGGTTATGAGAGTGCAGAGCATGCATGGCCTAAATGTGTGCTACCAACAGACACATTTACTTTTCACTCTCTCTTCCTTGGGCGTGTAATCACATGTTGGATTTATCCCATTCAGTGTTGCGCGTTCGGAGCCGTCTGTAACACCCGTAATTGTCGCATCATTTTGCAGACAGCACATTACCGTCTAAGAAACCGCACATCCACATTTACACTCCCGGCTGTGCAACATGCAGGCGCGACCGAGACCTTGCAAAAGCGCGGCCAAATTGCACGTCTTCTCCCTTTCGCAGATTCCCATGTTTGCTTTTGCGATCGCCCACAGATGGACGCGCCGGCTTTGAACTGAAAACCTAAATCTTCCCCCTCTGCAATCTGTCACTTGGGGTTATGGTGACATTTGACTGGCGTGACACTTTATCCATCGCCCTACGTGTGACATGACCAAACTGCTAAACCGACATCCCATCACGCCCAACAGATGTTTCGCATCCCAGGCTGGAGCCCGTTTGTTAGAGGTTTGACCCGAGAGAGGCGTAGTGCTTTTCTTCCCCCCGCGCTCCGTCTGTTCTACCCGGCGACAGCAGCTTCCTGTGTTTGTTATTGGAGGAGGAGAGGAACGCTAGCTGATAAAATAAAAAAGCAGCAATGCACACACACACACACACACACACACAGAGCGAGGCAGCCAAAAAATTCCTGCGTCTGATTCAGACGGGCACAAGAAAGAGAGAAAAGGAAGAGATCTGAGAGCGAGACAAGGAGAAAGAAGATGGCTGTGGATAAGTAGGATAAAAGAGTGAGGACAGTCCCTGTGCCAGGACTTGGGGTGAGGTTCCAGTGGTGAGGGGTCAACTATTTGAGGTCAGCAAGAATGTGCTTACTGCAGTGTGTAGGAGTACTGGGCAGGATGAACTGACCCCTTGGCCATCAGCACTGACGTATGCTTGCTCATCCTTGACAGCCAGCAGCAGTAATGAGCATGAAGTAAACTTAAAGTGGGCTGAGATCCAATTAAAAGAAAAAAAAAAAGAAAAAAAAACATGGGCTAATATTATTCTGATCTCTCCCACACTCACAGCGCCCACGCATGCACTGACGAGTGGGTATGCTAATCTCTGGAGACGCTTAGTTTAGGGCGAACACACGCGGGACAAAAAGAGTTTAATTTGGATGCCAAGCCCTCTAGCTACAGACCAACACCATAATCAACTTAACCACAGTGAGAGAGACAGAAAGAAAGGAAGGAAGAAAGACACAGAGAGAGAGACAGACAGATGAGGAGAATGAAAGAAAGTGAGACAGAGGCAGAGGGAAGGGGACAGAGAGAATATACAAAAAAGCGAGGAGGGTGAGACGGGGAGGAATGTTATCTGCAAAGGCCTTTATCAAAACTTTGTCCCATGCCAGCACCCCTGGAGGGCACTGATCTGGTCTGCATGCCTTCACCACCAGGGAAAATATTGCGCTTTTGGAAACAGAGCAAGGCTTATAACTGAATATGGGTGCAGACAGAAGTATTCGCCTCTGGTTGTATTAATACAGGTAATGATGACGATTAAAATCTGACCCGTAAAGGCCCAGGGCAGCGACGATCACGGATAATGTGCAATCTGTAAACGTCTGTGTGGCCAACTTTGTGCGATAGTTCAGAAAGTTCCCAGATGGTTTGCTCGCCAAGCTCACTGTCTTGCTCTGGGTGCTGGCACAGCGGAGAGGAAATCAGAGAGGGAGTGAGAAGAAAACACTCCATCCTGCCAAGAGACAAAATTTAATACAAAACCGTGAGAGGAGGAAGAAAAAAAAAAGACGTAAGTTTTATACAGTAATCACAGCCTCAGAAAAAAAAAATTGCCACCATGATCCAAAATGCCGGTGGAGTTCTGTGGCGTTTTTATATTCGCACCCAGCACTAATCAGAGAGCCCAGTGTTAGAGAAAATACTTTTAATTGGATGTTGCAACATTTTTATTATGATATGATATGAATTTACATCACTGATTTTTTTTTTTCAGTGATAAAAATGTAATGACTTTTTCCCAGTTAAAATTTTTGACAACCTATAAAGTATTCAAACTAAAAAAAAAAAAAAAGAAAAAATAAGAGGTGCATGTGTTGCTTTTCATGTAAGTTTACCCTTCACTACATCCCTGCTGCTGACTCAGAGCTTCTCCCACAGCACAACACTGCATATATGGGAGGCAAAAATCCCATATCATTGCCTTAAAGGCATATTATGTGTTTCTCTTTATTACAAGGTTTCATAATATGAATCACAGTCAGGTCTTGGTTTGGATCTTCGTGATGGTAGTCAGAGGCATTCCAGACAATGTTATGTTTTAGCTTGTCTTTTAATTGACTGTGGTGAAATTGCAGTATATATTCCATCTAAACCTTCTTCAATAGTACTATTTAAACTTATGACAATTACAGACCTTCAACACAATGCTCAAATAAGGTGAGCTTTTTGAGCCTTCTTCTTCTTCGCCTTTGTCTTCTTCTTCTCTCTCTTATGACTTAAAATATTTTGATTCGCTTGACCAAAAATCATTAAATTAATCCAGAACCTGGATGCTCTTCATTTAAAATCAAGGATTGGACAACTTCAGTTTTTAGCTGTCACCTTTAAACAAAACAGGCCCAGCTACTTATCATCACCCACAACCCCATGTAAGTTATAAACCTGGGAAAAAATCATTTTAATATTCATGAAATCCCTCTATGTGAACTCGAAGTGAGTATAGAATACTCAGTTGTAAGTTTAAAGGAAACGTAAAGCTTCTTATGATGGTTTTAAGAAGGTTTTAAGGTATGTATTCTTATTCTTATATGTTCTATATGATACTTACCGTTTCACTTTAAAATATATGATGGTATTCCTGTTATTAATGAGTACTAAAATACACTTATTGTAAAATAGCAAGCTACTGTACTAGGAAGCCATCATCCCCTCTTCCCTCCCCCTCCCTCCTTATGCTTCCCAAAAGCAGAGAAAGGAGGCTGGCTTGTTAACTGTACGGGCTCGACCCCCGCGGCTCCCAGTCATTTTCTTGGTTGGGACTGAGGCGAGCACACACTGCCCCGACACGGTTCTCAGCGGCACACACTGGCAGAGGAGCCGGGGCTGGAAGTCAGAGGACCAAAAGGAAATATAGCTGTAATCCCTAAGTGTGATGCAAATATAGAAAACTTTTTTTTTAATGTCCAGAGAAGTCTGACGTACAGGAGAAAGCACGCTTCAGACTTTTTCTTTTCTTTTTTTGAAATTGGAATTAATATTTTATTTCTATTCAACAGGTAGGGGAGATGGGTTATTTTATTTCATGTGCTGTCTAATTTTTCATAGGCCTGGTGTTAGTTTCTTATTTTCTCTTCTTTAAAGTTAATTTAGGCTGATTTCATTATGCAAATAATACTAATCATATTTCTAAATGTTATGTAAGTAGGCACAAAGCTATAAACTTATACGCTGTAGAAATATTATAGGATTATTATAGAGAAACCCTAAAAGATTGCGCACACCTCAACACACCATATAACATTTCTATCTTAATATTTTCTGATAAATATATTGATTATTTTTTCTGGTATGCTGACTTATAATGATTGAATGAAGTTGTATATCATCAGTTAAGGCTCTTTGTGTTGCGCCTATTTTGCAAGAGAATGCGATTCAATAACTTTAGGCTTCATTGATTGAAACGAACCTGTTGCACCGTTTGCTGCATGGCGCATCTGATGCTGTAAATTACAGTGCAGCTCTCTGTTCTTACTCCGGAGTTACAGTAGATGGCGCAAGGCGTCTCCAAACACTTCAATGAGAGCAAAGAGCAGTCATTAGAGGATGGGATATTAAGTAAACCATCGCTGAGCCGTCACTCTATCCTGAAATCATCCTTCTGTTATTCTCTCATCAAGCTCCAAATGCAATGCATGGCGTTTATAGTAGGTATTTTTACCTCTATCCCTGCATCATCATTTGGGGAGAATAATTATAGTGAAACGTGCCAATCAAGTCAACCCGTTCTGGATCACAGGCCTACACTACCCTCAAATTCAGAAACTGTATACACGCAGTGTTTAGATTTAAATGTGTTGAAAGAAATGTGGCATGACAAACTTTATTTGGCACGGAGATTATTATAGCCTGATAATAAGTGTGAGTCTCTGTTTTGTCACATCATGCAAGCAAGCAAATCCCACGGATCCTTTGAGTAAGGACTTCTTTCCTCTGTGGCCCCATTCTGTCTCACGTTGATGACCTCATGTCCAGCAACGGTTAACTACCATGTATGAGCCGCATACAGGAACTTTATTTATACCAGTGTATTTAACTGTGAGTCACTATACAAAGGCAGAACAAACACTGAAGGCTACTGTGGACTCAATGGTCAGACAGCCAAAGTGATGGTCTAAATCTGTCTGTTTCCTGACCCTCTTGTCTGTCTGCCTGCCTGTCTGCTTGCTTGCTAACCTGCGGGTCCTCCACATGACACACCTGCCAGTCTGTCTGACCTGTAAATCTCTGCTTGTCTATCCAACCACTTGTCTGCTTCAACATCTGTCTGTTTTTATTTCTTAATCTGCAGTTTTGTCTGAGCCCACAATTTTCCACTTAACACTGGCAATGTTCTGTGAGCCCTCATAAATCATCTCCAAGCTCCACTCTGTCATGGGCAATGCAGTGGTTGAGTTCACAGTTCTTTTGCAGCTGAGTTCAGGGTTATAGTTAAGAGCGTGCCTCGCACTGTCAACCACAATGATTTGCGTTGATGGATGAAATGGTTAAAAGTTTATTTTGGCGGTAAAACATAATGATAATAGCTCCATAATTGTTTTGGCGAGTTAAAAAAGCTGCCGTTGTTTACAGGCTGTATTCACAGCCCACAGCACGGCTGTCAGTAGGTTTGGAATATTCCAAATACTTGTGTCGTTGTCAAGACTGAATAAGGCTCATCTGCCCACGGGCAGGGATCTACGGCCAGCTGTCCATCTGCTGTCCACTGATTTGGTCTTTTTGTCATCCCGTCTCGCTCTGCTCCCTGTTCTGCTCTGGTTGGGCCTCGTCTCCACAGTGTTGAACAGCTTGCCGCCACATCCAAGCTTGGCGGCAACAGTAAAGCTGCCAAACAGTTCCTTTTTTAGGGACAGCAGTCACCAAATTACAGCTGCTGGTGCAGTTAACTCCACCCGAGCACTCCCACCAGACACGCCTAGCAGTAACGGTTAGGGGAGAGGGTGCGTCAGTACTGTATGTGTATTTGGATTGTGTGTGTGACTGTGTGTCTGTGTGTATTTGTATTCACATGTGTGAAAGGAAGGAGGCATGGCATGAAGGAATGAGGGAGGTCAGTAAAATGAGCTCAGAGAGAAGACGGACAATAAAGTTTGATCCACTTCACTGAACTGTTGCAGGATGGGCGTGAACTTCAGACTCTGAGACCATTAATGCTCTTACACAGGCAGTTTGCATGTGCATGTGCATGTGCGTGTGCGTGTGTGCATGCATGTGTGCATGTGTAATTGTTTGGGTCAGCAGGTCATTCCAAAGTGGATGATACACAGGGAATCTTTTTTGGGGGCAAATTTAGGACAAAATTTGTTGGCAATGAGTATGAACGACAAATATCTGACAAATTTGACATTTGGAAATGGATGAGCTGGCAGTGACTGCTGCTATTGCTGTCATATTAGTCTCTGTTTTTCTACCAAAAAGGAAACTTTTTTTCAAATGTATCCGCTACACTTTCATGAAGTGTTTGATAGGCTCATGTAGTTTTATTGATAATGAAGAAAAACCTCTCTGATATTTACATCAGTTTTAGTTATTATTGCTGTCTTGTCCATAATTTATAAATTATTAACAGGCTATTAAAAATAAATGAGTTTAAAAGTGTTTTTTACAGAATATCTGAGAGCATATTGGCAGCAAAAATTACTAGCAAATTTTGCCCTAAGTGTGCCCATAAAAATTGCCTGTGTGTCATCAGTGTAAGAAACATGCATGTATGAAAGTGAGCGTTGTTTGAGGTGTTTGAGTTAATTGCAGCATTTATGCGCCTGGCCCTGTTCAACATGATAATAAGTGACGGGCCTGGGGGAAAAAAAACGGAAACAGACTAAGTGAAAACAAACAAATATCTCATGGAGGGCTTTCAGTCAGATGCATCAGAGCACTGAAGCAGGTCAAATAATTTGTGCTCAGTCAGCACAGTGCTCAGTTTGAGCCACCATATGACGTTAATCAGCGCTGAGTGTTGACGTGGCAGGTGCCAATCCACCAGTGTTGTGGCGCCAGCTGGCACTACAGTGAGCTCCCAGCCCCACCTTACCCTGCTCACACAGCTGCCAGTGCAATCAGAGGAGCCGGGGCTGATGGGTTCATGAAAGATGAATCAAATGAGCTAATTTGAAAGGAGTGTAAGCAAACGATGCAGCTGATTTCTCTCTTGATATTTTCTGTGTTCAAACCAGCAACTTTAATGAGTGTGAGTGTGAGTGTGAACGCTGAGAGAGAAGGAGGCAGTGTTTTATTCTCTGTTTCTGATTGGTTCATCTTCATCTGAGTGAGCATAGAATAGAACAGAATCGAATAGAATAGACCTCATTTTGTCTTGGCTATTATATATGATTCAGGGTATTTTAATTAGATTTAAATTATGTAGAAAA
>OMLF01007794.1:3810-15083 GCA_900302615.1 Holocentrus rufus | reverse complement strand
ACGCAAAACAGCATGCCTGATCAGCCGGGCCTTCCAGTGGATAAATAAAGATCAAATAAAAGCGTTCTTGAACATCTGTTGCCTGGACCGTCGGTGTTTTAACTCGGCACGCAGCACGAAGATGAGATCATTTGAATGTGCCTTCACTGCGGCGGCGGCGGCGTCGGCCTCTCTGAAGCCCTGATCGATAGAGGCTGCTGGCGCCCTGACCAGCCAGCCAGTGGATAAAACTGGATCAATGTGACAGTGATGGTGTTTTATAATGCCAATAAGCCGCCTCCCAAGCAGTCTCTCTCTCTCTCGCTCTCGCTCTCTCTCTCTCTCTCAATTGCAGCCGCCAGCTCTCAGAGACTCGGTAATGGACATGGCTGGTACTCGTAAAGCCGGAGAGCGCAAATAAAAAAATGTGATCTCAGTGTCTCTCTGTGGAGGAGAGGTGTGTGTTGGTACATTTGCTGCATCTCGTGGTGCCACACTGTGAAAACAGATTCCGCACGCTGACCTAAAAACCTGCCACATCTCTCAGATACAGAATGAATTATGGATCGCTGTTGCATCTCGCCGGAATATTTCCATCTCCCGAGGGCTTCAAGTGTGCATGTTAGCTGTGCAGTGTGTGTGTGAGAGTGTGTGTTCACATGTGCATTTTCTTGACACACACACACACAAAAACAGTCCGACAACATAACATTCTATTTCTAACCTGAGAGGCACAAACACAGCAACTTTTTGTGAAGTTCACCACCGAGCCGCCAAGCTTCAGGCGCCGAGTCCACCAGCTGAGAACGCCGGGCGCTCTGCTGCAAACTCCCACTTGGAGGCACAGCGAAGCTTACTGGTTGCTATGATACAGAACATATGCAGAAGTAACAATTAATTTATCTGGTGCAATTGCATCATTTTGCAGCTTTGTCAACAACAGACATATCGATCAGGACTTGTTTGCATTGTGATACTTTCTGAACAGTAGGGGGCAGCAGTGTGTGGATGCAGTGTCCTGGCTGCTGAAAATAGCAACAAAAGAAAAATGCCAAAACAGAAGTTTGAAATTTCCTCAGGTCGGCTATTTTATGTTCTTCTGTTTACATATTGATCTGTCACATTGGAAAACTGGACTCTGCTGTTACTGTTTTTGCTTTGGTGGCTCTACAGCGCTGCAAGAAAATCCGATAAATTTATGCCTCTGCAGCAGGCGGCGCTGCAGCAGTGTTGAACCCACATGACACAAATATGAGAAATAACTTGAAGTTGGACTGTCTCACTTCTGCTAGAATTTCCTCGATTTGGTCTGAACTTATTTTAACTGCTCTCACACCTCAACTGGTCTGCTAGAAACGGATGAAGATGCTCGATTTTTGGTGAACTTTTTTCAAAAAGTTTGGCGCACCAGAGTTCTACATCTGGCAAAATTCAGTTCAGAAAGTCCGAACCGAACCACTCCAGTCTCTGTTCCTTCTGGCAAACTGGCAAAATGGGCAGTTGTTGTGGTTTTGTCAGATGTAAGCTAACCTGCCACATGGTACAAATACTTTTGGGAGAGAAGCGTAGGTGTCATCATTTTCTGTAACTCATTTTCTTAAATTGCTTTTTGATATTTTTACAATGAAACCCAAATTATCTCTGCTGTATCTATCACAGTTCTGTTGTGTTTCACAGGAAGTATTCAGTAAGATCAAATAGTCCGAGCAAATCCGTTGCTGGTATTTTGCTGCTCCCCGTCACGGCAACAAATGAAACTCAGCGGAGAGATTGTGAACTTGATGAAAGTTTCCTCATGTTTCAGTTTCTTTTCAGAGGAAGCTCTTGTTGCTCTGAAAGCAGCGGGCTATTCCCCCATTAGCAGCTGACACTGTTGGGAAATCAAATATTCTCTTTAGATGAAAGAGTGAACTTCAAAACTTTATAACTTTAGACAGTGCTTTGCTACATTATAGCTTTCCGGGCTGTTTTTATGAAGTGGTTTTGATTAAAGTACTGAAAAAAAATCTGCTGAGAACACACACACACACACAGTCTCTCTCCCTCTCTCTCTCTCTCTCTCTCTCTCTCTCTCTCGCCCCTGTGAGGCTGCAGGCTGGTCTTTGAGTTGGCAGACCGTGCCCGCTGCATGTCAGGAGGTATTGGTGATTTCAAAAGACACATCAATCACAGAGCTTGTGTTCTCTGTGGAGAAAACACAGCGTGCGCCTCAGGGGAAATAACACACCACCCTGAAACCCTCACATAATGTCAACACTTTCACTTTCACTTTCATCCACACACGAGCTCGACATTGATCAAGCGACAGGGGACATTGATCCTGACATTGTAATGGAAACAACAATGAATATGTTTACATGCAAACTAATAATCCAGCCCTAATCCAATTAAGGCAATAGAGGGACGTCAGGTGACATAGAACACCCTCTGGCAGCCATGTTGGAAGTCCACAGCTTCGACAGCACCTGATCACATTAGCTCATGTATCAAGTAGATGTTGGTAGTTAATATGTTATCGCTGTCCAGTGAAAACCTTGTATCTCTAATTCTGGTGATTTTCATGTTTTAATTTAATTTAATTTACCTGCTGCCCCATGGGTTCAGACAGTTCTACAAGAGGAGTTTGGAAACCTTCCAAAACTAGTGTTATAAAATGAAAAATATGCAGTCATTAAGCTAAAAACAAGACTGTTTTCTTTCTGAAGTCATCAAAAGTGCAGAGGGGCAATTTAAGAATTAAGCTTGTAATTTAATGGTTGAGTTTCCAGGGTTCTTGTAGTCGTAAAACCAGAGTCAATGATCTACCAGGGACACTTGGTTGATATGTTCAGTCAGCTTTCCTGAAATTAAGTGTGAAAACAGAGAAGAAAGGGAAAAAAGTTTCTTTTGGTGCCGTAGAGACGAAGCATTCAGCTACAAAAATGAGAGAGCAAAGTAAATAATGAAATTGGGCACCAATTAGTGAGAAACACGTAACGATGTGTTTCTCACTTTTAGGTTTTGTTGGGTATTCGTACATGAGAATACTGTGCAATAGTACAGAAAACTGATTTCTGGATATGTAGTGTGCATGAAAGAAGACATGGAAGAAAATGACCTGACAAAGGAGGCTGTTGATAACTAGTGATATGCATAGTGATATGAACTTTTCAAAAGTTCAGAAGCATATTTTTAATGTTATGAGTTTACACATCTACTGTGTTGACTGATCCAGAGTATTTAATGGTGAAAATCTACTTTAAACCCAGTATGGAAGGACATATTCTCTGACTGTGTGTGATGTGAGGAGCCATGTTGAGATCTTTCAGATCTCAACATGGGAACTCAGATGAAACACTGAACTCTTCAGGGAACTCAGGGTTGAGAAACCTCGCCTGAGTCCCCAACTAGGAATTCTGAGTTGAGAAAACTTATTTTTTATTTTTCCTGGACAGAGGTCATGAATCCCAAATTCAGAGTTATCCTGTAATCGAACACAGGGTAGGTACACACTGCAAAACGTGGCGAATATCTTTACTTCCTGGTTCAGATGGGTGTGTAAATGCCCTCAAGGCCCTGATGCGCTTCTCTGTGGAGTAAAAATTGAAAGCCTAACTAGATTGAATATGTAGCTGCACATGTCTCATCAAGGATGTGAAAGTGGATCCCTGAAAAGAATCCGATACCTCAGTGCTGTTTGTTTATTCACTTTAACTAATGCTACCGGCGGCGGCGTGCCCGGCGCTCTGTACCGACTGCTCCCCGAGGACTTTTGGCCGCACTTCATAGCACACTTTAGACTGCGCTTCAGAGGATGCCTAACATTATCAAAGAAATCCAGCACCACGGTGGATTATGCCCTATTATTTCCTCAAAGAGAATACAAAATCAGTTCCCTGCGTCTTACAAGGGGTAAAGTCATCTTTGTTAGCTGAAGCTCTCGCTTCTCAGTCTAATTCATCTGTGACAGGACCTTCACTGTCCTCCTTTAATTGTGTCCTTGGGCCCCGACTCTGCCCCGCTGGGTAATGGAAAGTAATACACGGGTTTGATGTTTTTATTACATGTTATGAGACAGCTCTTTCATCTGCAGATATTGCTTTTATGGTGATTAAAAGATAAAGTCGGGCTTTTCCCTTCTTTTTCTCCCTGAATCAAGTTCCCCTCTCCCACATCGTCCTCCTGTGCTCACTCTAAGATGAAGTATTAGAGCCGTCGTCATGAAGTAAAAGTATCTTTTAGGCTTCTACCTTTAGTTGTTGCTTCTCTCATTTCTTTTCCTTTCTGTGCATATAATAACATGATAATTCACCATAGGACTATTGTGTTGGATTTACTGTTAAGGGCTGTGTCACTCTGACTTTGTATTTATGAGTTATTTTCAAAGTTGATCTGAGATTTTAATATTTTAAACTTTTTTCTTCTGTTGCATTTGCTGTAGGTTGTTGAAATTTGTCAGACACAGAAATAATCCGATCTGAGTTAAATCTCAGTGGGCGGAGCCAAAGAACCACAGTGTTATGGAGCATTAGCTATGATGGCTAAATGTCACTTTTTTTTTACTTGACTTGACTTGACATGGCTAAATGGCTTGTTTTTTCTTCACTGAGGCATTCTTCATTCATTTATTCATTCATGTCCATGGCATTCAATCGCTAACCAGCTAACCTAAACAGCTAAAGGTTAGTTTGGTTACTTTGAACTTGGAAGGCCAGCTAGGCTAACTAGCTAATCTATATACCGCCATTAGTAGCAAGATATATGAAATTCCCATGATGCACCATAAAACAAGCTAACATCTAAGCTCACAAAACTCATAAACATTGGCTTTGTCTTTTATGGAATGGATATGGAGAGCAACATTTCACTACTAACACTGTCAAACTTTGTTTACAAATCTGCAAACAACTTTTGTTATTTTATTTTATTTCCCCCCAAAACTATCAACTTTACGTTAGCCAATATTAGCCTAACCAATTCATATATGAAGTATATCAGTATGTAGTGAATATATTCACTACAGTTTGAGACACATCCTTGGTTTCAGTCGTCCTTCAGCAAGAAAAACTAACACTCTTTAGCCCCGCCCCTTGAGGTTTAATTTAACCAATCACATTATTTTGTCCTCCATTGCCTCCATTATTTCTACGTCCAAGAAGTGTTTGTAGAACTAAAACTTTGATCTCCAATGTTCTGTGTTTAAAGGTGACCGAGGCACCCATCTTTGGATCAGACACAACATGATAATTGTATTATATTATAATGTAATACAATACTGCCATGGGTACAGCTGTGGATGTTGTCTATGTCTACTCACAAGGACGAAGGACGTCTTGTGAGTAGACATAAATATACAACATAAACTTACACCGAAGCTCCAAAGCCATTTCACCAGCATAAAGTTTTGTTTGACCTTAATCTGCATGTATATTTGAGGATTCTTGTCCCAAATAAAAAACAAACATTCAGACCTCAATATTCAATCAAAAATAAGCACATTTAAAGGAATAAGTTAACGTAAGTCATTGGATCACAAAGTGACAGTAAATGTACTCTCTGTTGGAGATGCATAGAGATATTGAAGGATGAGGTCGTGATTTCTGTTTCCAAACACACTATTTATGCCATTTTGGAGACCAGCTCTTAATGTCATGTCACCCTTCAAACTCTATGACGTTATTGAGCATCGACTGGCAGGAAATCCATTTCACAGGGAGGAAATCTTTGCCCCCCCCGTCACACCCAGTGGATTATGTTAAATATAATTAACTTAGAGAAGCATTTCTGTTCCCTAAATATTGATTTCACCTCCCATGTCAGAGCTGCGTTGTTGTTTGCTTAAACATAGCAATCTACTGATCTATAGTAATTGGATCGAGCTGTGTAACAGATTTTTCACATGCAATTATTGTGTTTTTATTACTAGGAGATAAATATGGTAGTGATGTTGCTGTAAACTTTTGCTCATGCCTCACGTTTGCCTCGGGAAATATCTTGTGGACCGAAACAGTCACTGGGTCTACTGGTAGATCCAGTATCCATAAATCACCAAACCACTTTCATATAGAGCTATTTAATACAGTTGAACATTAAGTATTATAATTCTCTGGGTCTTTTTCTGGCAATCTGAAGACTCTGCAAGTCAATTTAATGGGGCTATGATGCAATTAATTAATAATTACTGCAATCCAATATTACATAAAGTGGATAGATATTAAATCAGGCTACAGTACTGAAGACTGAGAGGTATCAGAAGATTTTATTCTATTTTGAGGAGCGTGCAAAGACTGAGAGACTGCCTAGGCTTATTTATTTAGATTTAAACCATTGTACTCGACATTAAGCAGCATTATTTAGTGAATTATGAAATGAGGCTTTATTCTCAGAGCTGTAAACAGACTGAAACACTAAAGATTTGAATATTAAAGCTTTCTTTGCTCACATGGCTCAAGGATTGCTTTACAATTCAACTGATCTTCTGAAACACAAAGCGTGTTTTTGTATGCTCACTCAACCCAACTGAGGTTCGCCGTGGCCCACGATGAAATCTGGGCTTCATTCAGAAACCTTATGGCCGCAACATGCAGTTGCCATGGAAATTGCAACACTGAAAGGTTGCAGAGAAGGCTTTGTTTTATTAAATGGCTGCGAGGAATGACAAAATGCATGTGGGCGTTTGGCATGAAGGATGTTCGATTGGATTTTGATTTATTCACAGCGAGCGTCCTGTTGAGGCATTTTGTAATGGAGACAAATTGCTTGGAACAAGGTTGTTGTGTGTTCCTTTCCCGAGAGTCCATCCTTTTTATAGACACGGCGGAGGGTTTAGTTACCTCCAAACGCAGGAATATATGTGTTAGATAAATTCATGAGGAGCAAACGCCTGCCAGAGCCTTCCTGCCTACATTATGTGGTTTGCACACTGTCTGAACGTTTGCCTTCATCTGTGGTTGGAAACCAGAGCCACGTGTAACAGCGAAACCCCGGCCGTTTGTCTGTGCCTGTCAATAACTCTTTTGTCCTCCTCGGTGAATAAGAGACCGATTGTTTTTGCTCGCCGGCTATGCGTTTGTTTTCTCGTTATCTGTATTGTGGCAGAGAAAGTGCTTCAGCAGACGGGTCTGAGGAGAAAAATAGCAGGCCCATTATGGAGTCTTTGTTAATTTCCCATTGATGTTAAATAGTGTCTCCTCCGCTTTAGTCCCTGATGAGACAGGGCAGATTCATTAGGAAGGGGCCATACAGAAGACTGGTGTAAGCCACGGAGTGCAAATAAATTAAGTGGAGAAAAACAGCACCCTGACTGTCCTCTGCAGAAGAAATGTCTCTTTGCAGGAATCAGTCATTATGAGCAGGGAGAAACTCAAAATGAAATTCATTTAATGTTTATTGTCCTTCATGCAATTAGCTGAGAGGTGTGCTCTGTGTGACAAAATGAGTTCCATTTCTCCCAATTGCTTTTTGCTTATGAAACGCGATGTTTCATGAGAGGGCCATTTTAAATGATAAATGTATTGTGCATGGGTTTGTTGAGGAGTACCTTCCCTGTACACAAACTGCATCGTGACATGTGGATGTTTCTTGTCAGCCTGTGGCGCCTGCAGGGAGTGCATGATACGAATGTAAAATCATTCAATCAGTAAGTGAGTGTGTGAGTTTACACCGTGTTCAGCTCCTCGTCCTGACCGCTACTTGACGAGATGTGACAGCAAACATCTGAGAAACAGATATTCATCAAGGCAGCTGGTTCGCTTTAAAGAGAGGCTGTGCACAACTGGTACACTGGCTGGAGATGGGAACATGTAATAAAGAGATAATGATTGAGGTAGTCAGTACGTTTCATACATAGATGCACATTGTGCGGTGCGGCGTGATCGCCCCTCAGATCTCAGGCTGCTGCAAATGCTGCTTCACTTTTATCTCTGTACAAATCAAATCTCTTTCAGCAACCAAAAAGATAAGCAACTTAATCTAAAGTGTGAGCCTGTGTTCTTTCCTTCTGTAATGGCTACAGCAGCAGTGCAGCTAACTCTACTGTAAAGATGTCAGAAAGATCAAAGGACCCATGCATCTGTAAGACTACTATACGTTTTATGCAGTTGCTACCAGTGTACATATGCACTGGCTAATGTTGTGTTCTGCACACTGCACATACATGAAATAAAGAGAGGATAAAAGATCTTAAAGCATCTCCCTAACTGAGAATCGTCATAGCAACCATAAAGCATGACTAGCTGTGTTATATGGTAATTATCAGCACGGTTGGAGAGCATCACTGACCAGATTGGCTGACTGGAGCGACCTGTTGTGTAAGCATTTATTCTACGCTTCTATGTGCTTATTTATGCATGTAAACTAAACATTTGGTCATGTGAACAGTGAAGCTGCAAGTAAAACATCACTGCTTCCTCACACACGCAGCCTTTCTGTCCATGTCCAATTAACTGTACGACAAATGTATAGAGCCTCTCTCTTCCATTGACACTGCGTATGAGAGGGGAGGATAAACAGCATGAGCCCTTTCCTGCTCCTCCTGCTGGAGTTGGGTTATGAATAAAACATGCAATGCATGCTGGGAGATGTGAGTTCAGGGAGGCAGCATGCGATGGAGGCATACCAGAGAACTCTTTAGGAATCTTCAAATGTGGTTTCACGAGGGCTGAACAATTAATCGTAATGCTATCGAAATTGCAACATGGCCAAGGGCAATTTTTTGATAAGGGTAAAATGTGTCCGTATACTATTATTAATTAAGTATTGTGATGTCACAGAGATGCACAGGACTACAAATCGTGTTTGTTTGGTACAGAAAAATCACATTATCAACATTTTAATATCTTTTTCAGTGAAAATGAACATGATTCAATTCCCACGAAAGCAGTGAATCATAATCCAATTGCAATTTCTAAAATAATGACTAAGATTTTTTTCTATACCATGTCATTCAGTCCTCCTCATCGCAAACAGAGCATTTATATTACAAGTAAAATGATTGACAAGTCACCAAGTCCAGCACCGTCATTGATTTTGGAAACTTGGTCGATATGTAAACCTTCAACAAGCTCGCTGAAGGTTTGCGTCCATCTTTGGAGTTGGTGATAAGCAACACCAACACAGCAAAAAAATACAAGATTCATCAGTTCAAAACTTTGAAAATACAAACCGGATGCTGGAGAGATGCAGTCAGAGCCTCTGGCAGCAATCGGTCAAACACAGCAATATGTTGACCAAGACGCTCGCAGTGTGAGCAAACTGGAAGACCAAGAGACAATCTGATGTCTCACACACACACACACACACACACACACACACACACACACACACACATTCACTCATGAGTCATCAAGTGGAATCAGAGATGAGACAGGGACATCATTCTGCGCTAATCTTTAGCAGCACATGTAAAAACCATTGAAAATGAACTGAAGATTGTTGATCAATAATTGGATCAATATTTTCATATTGCACACACAGTTCGGTTTTGGTTTTCCAGTAGCATTTTATGGTGAATTGTATCCAGCTGAAAAAGTGAACTAACAAACATTCTTA
Source organism: Holocentrus rufus (assembly GCA_900302615.1). NCBI lineage: Eukaryota > Metazoa > Chordata > Actinopteri > Holocentriformes > Holocentridae > Holocentrus > Holocentrus rufus. The sequence goes on along the minus strand of OMLF01007794.1, from coordinate 5,576 downwards.
ATGATGCATGTGTAATGAGATTTTTTTTTTCTCGTCAGCTTCATTGCAATTGGTTTCTGGGTCAAGGTAAATTGCTGTGCTGCCTCCCAAACACAAACACACACACACACACACACACACACACACACACACATAGATTAGCTGGTCTCTCTCCAAGGATACGGTTACTGTAGACCAAATTATTCAGACTTGTAGAGTAAACAACCGTGTGTGTCCACCATATTTACACAGATGACGGCGCTGGCAATTAATGAAGTTTGGGTGCGTGGGCTGGAGGTGAGCGCGCGTCTCAAAATACCGCGGAAAAAAAAGTAAATAGCCCGATGAAACCTCTTCATGCGGCAGTGTTTCGGTGAAGGCCAGTGCTGAGGTGATGCATTGCCATGCACGCGGCGCCCCTTGGTTTTTAATTAACTGAAACTGCATTGGAACGCGCCGTGCATTCAAACCCCGGCCGACCCGCATCCCCTCTCCTCCTCCCCTGTCATCATGGCAAGAATGATGCAATTCGTGCAATTTTATGATCCACTGAATGCAATTACTGGACCTGTCAGTGTTTTGGGCGTCTTTTGCCTGTGATATATGCACTCTGCACGCTCGGCCTCAGACGGAGTGTTTACATACTTCCTCTCTGTCACACACCAGCACATCCACGCATATGGTTCTGCATAAAGTGTAGGTGATTATGAGTATGTAAATATATTCTGTGGTGCCATGCTGGCTTGCATTATTTATGTGTGGCTGCACACATCTGTATATTGATGAGTAGCTGGTGGGAAGGAGCTGTTGCATGTTGGTGTGTTGCTGCTGGCAGAGGCTGAGGCGGAGCTTGGAAACACCTTTTGTTTGCTGAAAAAAAAGGATGTTTCTTGTTAAAGTGTGAGCTGTAAAGTCAAACTCCAGCCACACTGTGCAGCAGACATCTGCAGTGTTAAAGGCCAGTTTTGCTTCTGTAATTAATCACATAAAAGGGAAAGTCATGCATTGTCAGCGCAGCAAGAATGTTGTTCGCTTCATGCAAATGTGATTTGGATTGTAATTGTCGTTGAGACTTTGGGCTGATTTCACCAACAGTGTCAAAGATGTCGATTTGGAGTTTCAGCTTATTTTTTCCTTGGCATTCTACAGAAGGTGCAAGTCATCAGTCATTTCACTTCAACAAATCCTGAATTGTCATCATGACGCTTGGAAGGGACACGCTGGGACTTGTGTTGTTACCTACCGCTGTGTTATTATTCCACCACAATGTGACTCCACTGATAAATGATAATATTGCGTTCCTGCCCGACTGTCGTTCAAATCACGCCACAAAAAGTCAATCACAGATGAAGAGTTGACGGGGGGAAACGCTCCCATCACTTCCTCTTACTGTCAGTCATCCAACATGGTGGCGTGTTGTTGGTTTCCGCCGGGAGCCGCTCTGCTCACGCTGCGTGACAGGCCTTCACATTGAAGTCAGCCGACGTCGGACAGTTTACTCCGAGGCCGTAGGCTGACGGCTCCTCGGGGCCTCGGTGTCCTCACACCTGCTAATCTTTCCTCTGACGTTGCTATGGAAACCCTGTTTGATGGGCAGGAGCATTGGAGGCTGCCACACACACATACACACACAGACAAAAACACACACACACGTCACATCAGTCACTCCCAGGAGGAGAGCGACAGGATCAAATACGGGAAGAAACTTTCCGAGCTGAATCCAATATCTGCAGGCAGACGGGATGGAGGAGGAGGAGGAGGAGGAGGGTGGGAGGCCGTGGGTGTGT
>OMLF01007793.1:1435-26059 GCA_900302615.1 Holocentrus rufus | reverse complement strand
CCATCCCCCCGCCCCCCGCCGCTCCTGCTATCTCCTCGGGGGAAAGGAATAAGTTTTATGCTGCTACCTTTTGACTGGCAGGTGTGGCATTACCTTTGGGTCAATGCAAGACTCTTATCAGAGCACAGAAATGGACTGAGGTTGGAAGGTCTGCTTCAACATGAAAAGATGATGAGGGGGTTGCGGTGAGAGGGACTTTGCTTCAAACACCGGTTGTCAGGTTTCTTTAGGGAGTGTGGTTCCTATTTCATTTCCAGATGAGGAGCGGGAAGAGGCACATAAATCATTTCCAGCGTACTCAAAAGTGTCAAAGACTGATTGGTTTGGCAGCCACTTACAGTATGTATAGTGCTGTTGGCACATTTCAACTTTTTTTTTAAATATTCAGTGGTATTTCTTTCATTTTCTTTCCTATCTTGTTACACACACACATATCTTAGAGCTCTTTTCTCTTTCAGCATTTTCTAAGCTCAGTTTCAGACAACCGAGCATAGGGGTGCCAGCCGAGGATTTGGTTTGGCCGGGGTTTGAAGGCTTTTGGCATGGGTGTTCATCCTTGGAGCCGCCCAGGACCACATCAGAGCCAGAATGCCATATGTCAGGGGGCACAGAGGAGCATTGTGACCCAACACCCACGTTTGGGGGCCTGCTGAGAGGGACCACAGGGGTATACACTGGGTGTCATTGTCACAACGACTCCAATGATCTGCTCTGTGTCCTCGGCTATGATGTCATCACTGATAGCGGTCCAGCTGTGGCCAAGCATGCGAAACCGTTTAGAGTCTGTTAACGACTCTACTATTCGCCATTCGCCGACAGACTGCTAAATGTGCTTGTGTGCATAGCTGATGCTTAAATGTAAACCATATAAAATAATGAGAACATCACTTTAAAGCCACGTCTTTATATTTTGTTCCCTTCGCAAACTCGCCCCCAGTTTCAAAGTTGCGGATGCTCTTCATCTACAGATCTAAGTCGTTGGATTTCTTCTGTGCAGCACAGCAAGAGTCAGAGGCAAGCGCAGACTTGTTTGCCCTAGATGAAGCGCAGATAGAGCAGGAAAATGGGCACCTCCAGTGTCCAGAGCGATGCCAAGACATGACAAGAGCAGACAAATCTCCTATTGCGCTTGACACAGCCTATTTTCTCTGGCAAAAGAGACAAAGTCTAGCAGTTTATATTCAGCAGATATTTGCAGGATCAGGCCTGGTTTACTGTAAAAAAACATTTAGGGTAACCTTCAGTATACATTAGGATCAAATAATAGACAAAATCAACAAAATTCCTATGTGTGACAAGTTCAGTAAGTCCACAAATGAATGTGGAAAACAGTTCGCTGATTCAGGGCATATTTAATTTGGCACCAACTGAACAAACAGGAGACAACAACAAAATCCCCACCGCTGATTCTGGCACCAAAACTCTTCATTTTGGGCCAATAGTCCAATTGTCTTTATAAGTTAAATGATGCCCCCTTCCAGGGATAAGAGAAACAGTCTATTTGTAGGCCGCCTTTCCAGGCTTGCAGATGCAGGAAATACATCATCCTGCCTAAAGCCCATAGGCTGCTCTCCCAGTCTGGACTGAAACTCACAGATACAAATGGAGAGGTTAATCAGGCGCATCTGTGCCTCATTGACTGCCTGGCTACCTATATGTTGGAAAACAAATATCAAACGAGAAATCTGGGCCTCCAAAATGAAAAGAAAAATACATGCAGATGCTTTTGAAACTTTCTAAATGGATTTTTTTGGATGGGCAACAAATCCATCAGCTTCTTCGGGGATATGGAATCAAGTTTGCTAATTGCCTGGAAACCCTGCTTATGTTTATGCACTTGATGGAAAAGAGTACTGATGTTAGAGCCTGATTCCAGTTTGCTTCAGGAATACAAGCCTAAGCCTGCAGCCAGTCTGAAGGCCTCTAATTACTTGCAGAAACTGATCACAAAAGTCAAAGACAAGCACAGTGTGGACTGAGAATCCAAAGTCATCACATTAGCTGAGCTGGATGTTTGATTCTGAATAACTTTATTGCCGTCGTTCCCTGCTGGATGCACACACCGCTGCCCTCAGACTAGCGGTGTAAGACGGTTACCGTGGGGACGGAGTGTGTGTCGAAGGCTGATAAGAGCAGTGTTTGGATCAAACGGGGCAAGGCAGTAGGATGATGAGGGAACACAAGCCAAGGTGGTGATGGTGCATCACTGGTTTAGCTATGTGTCTACTTGTGTGCGTGTTTGCATGTTCTCTCGCTCCTCATATCTGTCTGTTCATGAGAGATAATATTTGAATGTGTCAGGAAAGCCTGCTATGGCCACGATTTCCTCAATAAGCATAAGACATATTGTTGAAAAATAGAATATGAAGGATATTTGTGTGAAAAAGATTTCCATGTTTAATATCATGATGTTATGATTTTGGTGCATTTTTCCAGAATAATTTAACCATTAGATTGTAAAATACGAGACCAAAAGGAAAATAAGTGGTCATAGTAAGTCAATCTAATGTGTTTTGTAAGCTGTTAAAGAGTTAAAAGTTTCAGACTTAAGATATGGTGGTTTATAAGGGTAAACCTGCCCAACTGATTTGTTCTGACTCAGTTCATTTCTATCTGCTCCTAGTAATCAAGTCCAGGTGGATTTGGGGCTTATGAAAACAGACATGAGGCAGGACTCTCATGGGGTGATTGATTTAATGACTTATTGATGGAAAGCTGCGGCCCTCAGGCTGGATATCGATTCTGTGTTCCTGGGGAGCGGAGGAGAGGGCCATAAAGTGTTTCTCTGACTCACAACAGCCTCAGAGAGGTACAACAAAAGATTATGAATGATGTGATACCATCATCTATAGGGTGCTATATTGCTCATGATGCCAGAAATTGAAAATATATGTCCACACACCTTTGTTATTCTGTCCATATGAAGACACTCCATATTTACATTCTCTCACTAAACCCTAACTCCTGATTTAATCTTATCCTCATTTTTGCCTTAACCCTTTTCCTAATCCTAAACTAGTCCCTTAGAGATACAAGAACCAGCCAACATGACCTCATTTCACCCACAAGCCCTCACTGCAAAGGTCCTCATCTCAAACTTAGGCTCTCACAAGGATGGAAAGCCAAACACATGTGCACACCCTCTCTTGTAAACACACACTTAAAATCTTCAAATCCAACTTCAATTTTACCCCACCACCATTATGTGAAGTGCACTCTCCTCGGTCTTCCTCCCCTCCTGCTAACTCTTGTGTTCTGCTTTCATAAGGGAGCACTCGGTGTATTTCTCTCCTGCTGGATGAGAGAAAAGGAGAAGGATAGGGAGAGAGAGAGAGTGGGGAAGAGGAGAGATTTTGCCAGATATCCCTTTGGCAGTAGACAGTAATGAGTTGGTGTTGTGATACATGTGATTATGCATCCCGGATCTATTTATTATATTTATGATACACAGTCCATTCAAATGAATATGAAATGCAAGCTGCAAGTTACCATGTAAAAATGGATTGCTGCAGTTCTGAGACGCTATAAAGCTGGGTTAGATGAGGAAAAACACAGCAGTAGCAACGCTCTTGTAGTCTGTTCGGGCGCTCAGCAAAATAACAACTCAATAGATGCATTTAGATCACTGACAAATGTAAACTACCGAAACACCTGTTTTGTTTTTCACTGTGTTTGTCTCACCTGCTGTATTTTTACCTTGTCAACACAGCGTTATTTGGCTGGCGTTGCTGAATATAGACTGCATATTATGAATCAGTCATTTATGAAAACCTGGAAATGCCCGCTGATGGATTGGCAACCTTTCAAAAGTATTTTTTGCTGCCTTCTGCCCCGGTGCGTGCTGGGACAGGCTCCGGCCTCATGTTACCCTGATTAGGGAATAAGCAAATGAATAGAAATGAATGAATGAAATCAAATGAATGGATAAATATTACTGTTTTTATCCACTATAAATGACCAAGAATAGCATGTGTCATCATAACTAAGATACAGAAGTGCCACCAAAAATAATAACACAAAACAAAACAAAAAACTGGGCATATTAGAGAGGTGCAAGTACTATTTTGCGTCTCAGGTTGAAGCGCATATGAGCTGTGGGTGTACTTATGTATTCATAGGAGATCTACTTTTAAGATCTTGATCTCACTTTCAGATGATGAGATTTTGGGAAATACTCCTCTTCTGGCACAAATTCTACTTTTTTTCTTTTTTCTTATTCTTCCCTTACCTGTACCTGGGTGCTGACAGCTGTCTTTCTCCTTCCCTGCTGCACACACACACTCTCTCTCACACCAAACACAGCCCAAACACTACATAGCTAGCACAGCAGCACCAGTCCGTAGACAGTCTCACAAAGCAGCATATCGATTCTGTTTTAAGATTCACAGCAATTCTATGACAGGTGCAGGGAGTTGTAGAATAGAGCATCAACAGAATGATCCAGAGGGCAAAGGAGGAGCTGAGAGACAGAGTAAAATAAGAAAAGATAACAGAAAAAGTGAGGGAGGCTGAGCGAGAGGCCTGAGAGCTCGCTGCAAAAAGTGTCGTACTTCTCCTGAGACAAATTGGTGCTCTTGTACGGAAAGACATTTGTCTCTGCCCTAGACAGACGACTGACCTCATGCCAATAAAACAATGTTAAAGCTGATGCATTAGGTAAGTGTTTTCTGTCTGCCCCGTCTGTCAGCCAAAAGTCCCCTCCCTCACTGCTAGCTGGTATTCCTGAGAGCCGAATGTTCTTTGTGTTGCCAGATCCCATGGAAAATCTTTTCTGAGCTGTATAAACACAGACCACATAACTCAGAAATACAGTAAATTTTTGGCAATCACATTTTGTTCTCATTGCATGTAATGCTTTTTTCTATAATACTACCCATGGATAAAAATATTCTCAAAGTTCTTACTAGTAATCACATAGTAAGTGCGGCTTATTCTAATGAACTGATCCTTTCAATTGTTCTCTAATTATGTGCAGCATGCAAAATGTTCATGATAACAGCTGAAACATGTTTTTTTCTTTTTCTTACCCTTCATAAAGGTTTTCTACACTGAGGTTTGATGGGAAAAGGAGGTGCAGCAGAATAAGCCATTTCCTCAGATGACCAGCTAACCTCCTGCTGACCCGGCATCATATCTATTTCACAGCAGTGACGTTCAATAGATCACATGTGATCAAATGTGACACTACTGTGGTGTCTAGACTCTGTGCATATGACTGTTTCGACTCAGTGCCGCTCTGCAAGGACAATTTCAATTTCAAGTGTAAAATCTATCTGGCTTAGGCAAGATGCAAAAGCCAGTTTTATTCTGTGTGTAAAATACATTTTCATTGCTTTGTTGTTTATAGTCTAGCAATGAAATTTGTCTGGTAGCAGTCTTTTATGAGGGCGGGTACCGATCCTTTTTTCCGATGGCTTTCCACTTGTTCCTGTAACAGCTCTAAACCTTTGGCAACAACGGATTCATCACTTATATCAGGCAAATGCGAGACACCGACTTGGGGCGTCAGTTTAGACTGTTTTAGTATTTATGGTGTGCCATGGAGTCACCGTGACAGTCGGCAGTCATTTGCCAAATGCTGCTTATGTGAAGCCAGGCTCAATAGCCTCTTTAGGTCTCTCTACAGAGCGCAGTTTGTTTTTCCTCCTTTCTCTAGTCCGTGCTCTAATCCTGCTTCATTGTCTGTCAGCTGTTGCTAATGGAAATGGAAGGGAAATGAAAAGAAGGGGGAAGCAGCCTCTATAATAAACTCCCTGTAGCGCCAAGGCTAAAAGTCACGTTTTTGCCTGTCCTGACAAAAGCTGATAAAGCCCTCCCTATCGTTGACTTGTCCTCTGTCACATATTGTTGACATTTCCAACCGATAAAAAAATTCACTTGTCTTAAACTGCTAGCTGCACGCCTGCTAGCTGGATGCAATTTGTGATGTAAGCAGATATTGTTTTTGCTTATGCCATCCAATTCTCTCACGTTGAGGCACGCAAGTTTCATCTCAGTTTAGTCTCATATCAGTTTTTTAAAAGTTTTGCAGAGCAGAAAAAACCCACATCAACTCTTTTCCATTTTCAGAAGTGGGCATACTGTACTACTGGGTCCTAAAGCCGACTTTATAATTATAATTTTATCGATTTAACATAACTAAATCTATGTTCCGTTGTGTGCTGACGGGCCCCTACAATTCCCAAAAATATAAATGATACATTATTTCCTGTGAGACGCAAACAAACATGTCAGTGGAGACAATGTATCCGTTGTCCTTTGAATTTATAAATAACCGTGACCGACACAGGTAAAAGAAAGCGGGTTTATTTATATTGCTTTAAGTGGCGAGACGTTAGAATTCATTTTATTCCCTTGCTTCCGGGTTCTAACTCCACTGTCCCTGTATCAAAATGTGTGGCTTTGCTGTAGTTAGTTGTCAAACCAGTTTTCTCTCCCCAACCTCTGTGTGTCTCTCCCGTTCTCTCACCGGAGAGAAGCAGGAAGTAGAAAAAAAAAAACGGCAGCGAACTGAGCAGCTGATGAAAATAAGGAAGTGAATGCTGTCGGTCGGAGCTGGAGCTCGTCTTCTGCTGTTAAGTGAAAGTAGATCAGAGGACAGCTCAGTAACAGAATTCAAGTGAGTGCCTGTGCTAAGGAAGTGCTAGCCTGCAAGCTAATAGCTCCACAGAGTCTGTATCATCTCACAGCATTCCCGGCAGAGACAGAAAGAATATAGAGGGAGAGGGGAAGAGAAACTGAGCCTCAGTCGTATACAAACCAGCAAGTATACACAGGAGTGAGTTGCACACTGGCAAGCCCCACAGGGTAAGAAAGTATGTGTGTGTGCTTGTGTGAGACAGCACTGTGAGTGTGTGTGAGTCAGAGAAGGAGAGATAGAAGAGAGGGGTTGTGAAAGAAGGGAAGGGGGAGTTTTCTCTGCATGAAAGCACTTTTTTTTCTGCTGGTTGTTTGTGTCAGCAGAGGGAAAGAATCCACAAACAGAGCTCAGGAGAGGAAGGCTCCAAGGAGCAAGAGACAGAGAAAGAAAGAGGGTGAGAAAGAAAAGGAACAGGGATTGCTCTGTGTGTGTGAGAGAGAGTTTGTGTGTGTTCTGTGTGCCAGGCATGCAGCATGATCACTCTCTCCATTCTTCAGCTTCGCTCCCGCAGAGTGGCCTGAAAGGAGAGAGGAGAAAAATACAAAAACAATCGAAACGTTATTAGGTAAAGGCCTGCCGACAGAAAGGAGGAGGAGGAGGAGCTTAAGGAGAGCAAGGGAGTGTGTGTGTTTGGTCATGCTGAGGGAAGGCATTCACACTCAGCACTTTGTGCTCGTGAGTCAGTAAACAAAGTGGGTATGTTTGCACACAAAGACAGTAAAGTTACTGCAGATGGGCTCTTTCTGCAGCAGGAAGTGCGTTGTTGAATAGCTTGGTTGGTGTAACATTGCGCCGGATGTTTTCTTTTCACTGCACCTCCCTCTACATATTATCTGTTACAGGAAATTTTGAGGCTGTTGTGTGAGAGGATAAGCCCCCAGGATCGTGGTATCTATGATGCCAGACACCATATAAACTTCCTCCTGGGCAACCGTGAGAACAGTGTATCCAAGATCACATCTGTTTACAACCTGTTCTCTTCATGTGTCTCCCATAGGCCTTACTGATCTGATTCCTAAAATTATTACCAGCTATCATGAACAACCAGGGGGAACCCTGGGATGGAAGCATGGGTCAGAAACAGGAAGAGCTCCCGCAGATGGATGGGTCATGTGATGCGTGCGAGCCCGACGAGGCCCAACCAGCCACACAAGTTTGTCACACCTGCAGCTTCGCCTTCTGCCCTGCTCATGCCCGTAAACACGCCAGCAGAACGAATCACCCGCTGACGGCTTACAATCATGAGGCGACACAAGCTCAGAGCGTTGGAACGGACAGAGACTCTGGGATTGAAGCTGGAGCTGAGGGTGGGATCGCGGCTGGAGGGGAGAGGGGAATGGGAATTGATGTGAAGGATGTAGTTGAGGGGAACGTAGCTCTGTTTGGGGCAAGGACTCAGGGGATGGGACAGCTTGGGGTGGCAAGTGTTGAGGCAGACGAGGAGGATTACACTGGGGAAAGAGTTGAGGGGGCTGCACAGAATGGCCTGCCACTGGAGGCAGAAATGGGTGCGGGGGCTGAGGGTGCAGAGGCAGGGCAGGAGGCCATGGCTGCTGCAGAGCCTGGGAAGAGGGACACTGTGACAGTGGAGAGGCTGCGCTGCAAGGAGCACGGGCAGGACGGCTCCCTGTACTGTAAAGCAGATGAGCAGATCATCTGTGTGGTATGTGCTGTGCAGGGCAAGCACCGTGACCATGAGATCATCACCCTGCACGAAGCCTATCTCTGGCAGAAGGTGAGTTTGACACACTGAGAACCTGACAGGTTCATGTAAGGATGCAAAGTACTGTGTGATTCACCGCATGCCCTCTACTGTACATTGTCATAATGGCAGCCCCACGATATCTACTATAATATATATCATAATGTATTCAGAAAATTGCCTATCTGGTTTGCATTTCTAATGCAGTGTTTAGCAGTATGCCAATAGCTGTAGGCCTGGTAGTCTTTAAGTCAGCTCACCAGTGCTCTGTAAGAGGTTTGTGTAATGTTTTAAACAATAATATCTCATGATCAACCAGATGACATAATAAAAAAAAGAACTTAATTATCTGGCTGTATATAATTTATTTTAAATCTTGAAATGGGAATTAAACATAATGAAGGTATTGTGATGTCCGTTTGGCCTTGTGCCAATTATGGCTTCACGTGTCTCCATTTCCCAGATGGGCTTTGTGCTTCAGCCATATTTTATGTGGGTCTAATGAGTCACCAGCCGTTCAGTGCAGCACTGCAGTTGGTACAGTAAGCTGGGCTAATGTTGTTTTGGATCGGAAAATAACACCACCGTCACTATGGGCTCAACTCAGCGGAGCATAGACTTTGTCATGATTATTGTCCCATTTAGAGTGAGATGCTATCAGCGCTCTGATGAACACATTAGAGCTGTGTCATTGCGCAGAGCACCAATTAGCAGGGGTGTGATAAGATCAGCATTCAGGTCTTAGTTTTGGATTAATATTTTGAACAGTCAAGGGTCTAGTCAGTCTACACAATCGCTTCTATGTTTGGCTTTATCGACAACAGCTTGTTTGAAGAGACTGGGAAACCAAAAAGCATGTTTGTGAGCGTAAAAGCAAACTGGATCATGAAGTATTAGATAGTGCAGCATTTGAAAATAGCAGCAGCTCTTGTGAACTGTAGACGATCCATTTAGCTACAATAGTAATGACTGTCACGGCACGATGACTCTAATTTATAGAATCAGTGCATCATCCTCTCTAAGGCTTTGTTCAAGCCCTGTGGTTGTTCAGTACATTTGAAAGGGGGAAAAAAAGAACTGAACATTTCACTGACTCACTCTTGCATCATGGCTACATATAGATTGACTGGAGAAAAAGGGGGTCATGCCACACTGCCCTAGGCCACATTATTTACACTAGGCCTACTTAGCATGTAGCCCGCTTGTGGACTTTGTAATCTGGCCTCCTGTCAGAGAGTATCCATGTGAAAACATCTTATATTTCCACAAGTAGTGAAATGATTCCCTGCTGCAGTGGTTATCTTTAAATGATGCTGTGTTTGCCATACATTGTGTTGAACATGAGATACACTGCAGCATATGATTTTTTAACTTAAGGGTAAGTTAACCAAGTGGTCTAGTCAATGATTGCATTTATAGTTATAATTATGTGTTTGTGTAATATAACATAACATAATATAGTATGAGATTATCCAATTCCTTATTACACACAAACAAAAATCCATATGTGTCAAAGATAAAGAACTATCTGTATCTCATACTATGATTATAATATAATGGCATGGTGTTTTGTATTATACCATTTCTTTGTGTGCTCCACTTGTAGAGCAGGGATGGCTATGACCTGCTGGGCTGCACACAGCAGATGGCCGAGAAGATCAAGAACAAATGGAGCAATCCTGAGGTGAGTCCAATATCCTGGGCATGGAAAATTGAGTTGAAGCCCAAAGTGACTCGCAAACCGGCTGCATAAAGCATCTCCAAAAAAAACAAACAAAACAAAAGAAAAAAAAATAGATTGGCCTCACTTTTTCTAAACTTATCTAGGAGTTTCATTTAAGCAGCCATTTATAATAGAGCTCTGACCAACTTTTAGCAAATAAAAGGAGAGGAGAGTTTCTCTGTAGAGATAATAGTTGGATTTGACCTCCTTGCAAAGGATGACAGGGTGCCATGATTCATGAGCATAGTTCATTAAATTAAAACCATGCATTCATATCTTGTGGTTTGATTGAATATTGTTGTAGAAATCTCACAGTGCAAAGTCCAGATGTCGTGATTAACCTTTGCCAGTTGAGACAAAAAGTAATAAGCGGCTAAGGTTGTAGTTGTAATGACTGAGGAGAACAAGTTGTGTAAATGGAAGAGGCTGTCATCTTTTGCTTGGCTTGATAAACTTTGCTTGATATACCTTAATATTATCTTTAATATGTAATCTTACCTAGTTTATTTTTTATTTATTCCTTCATTGTCTGCATTGTTTATCTATTTAACATCACATATTGTATACAGTGTGCAGCTTGGAGGGATTCTGTGAATTGTTTGAGCATCACATGATTCTGTTACTGCAGAGACCTTAATGCTCTCTTCTTGGCTCCTAAATCTTTATTTTAGATAGAATCTTCATAAATAATGTTGAATTTTATTAGAATGCCGTGCCCGCCATTCTGTGACTTTTCTCAGCATGTGACCTCTTGAGAATAGTTCTCAGACTTAAGAAGTTTTATGTGTATGGGTCTGGAGGCATTAGTACAGAGCAACTGCTGCAAAAAGAGTCGAGCTTTAATAAATACAGAAGCGAGCGCAACTTTCTTCTTGCCTAAAGGTTGGCTGTCATGGATTCACAGCACCAAAATAATTCAAAGTGAGTGTTTTTAAACCATAGAGTCGCTGCAGCAAAAGGAATTGAACTTGGTTTCAAGTCATAGAGAGCCATAACAAAATAAAAAAAAATGAGCCATTACTCATTTCTAATTCAGTGGGTAAAGCAGTAAGCACTGCAGTAGTATAGACACTGCAGCGGTGGAGACACACCAGTCTAGAATGAGATAAAGAGGGATTAAAAAGAGATTATGTCATAAAGGCGTTGGTTAGTAAACATGAGAACCAATTATTTCAATCCATATATTCATTCTTTCTGCCCCATTCACAGAGCTTGCCTACTGGGTTTTTGCAAAGATATAATTCCACTTGAAGCTCAGGAGTGATGGCATCATTGTGTGATTACTGAATCATTTCATTCCAACCTTCAGCTGGTGTCAGTCTTTTGACTCAGCACTTCTGCACCGAGCCAGAGGTTGCATTTGCAAAGTGACTCTGATTTAAGCATCACAATGTATAAAGCTGAAAAGAGTCATGATTTCCCTCCAGTTTCGTAAATCTCATTTTGTCAGGTATGCTGACAAAATATGACTTTGAGGGTGGATAAGTATGTATGTATTATGTATTACACACACACACACACACACATACACACAGGCAGGTTGCCCAATACAGCTGGAGTCCTATACTGATGGCAGTTGAGTCGTTGGAGTAGAGCAGGTGTCAGAGCACATTTAATGGCAGGTATTGAGGGTGTCAAGGGATTTCACCTGGTGACCTTCAAGTCACAGGCTTATTTCACTACCCATCAGGTTGCTGCCCGATTGCCAGAGCCTTCAGTGTATTCCTCGCAAGATAATCTCGTTCTTGAATTCATACAAAACCAATAACTATTTTTTAAGTTTTCAAACCAGGTCAACCTTGAAAACACTGGCTATAATTCCATTACAAACGTCTTCGTGTCGGCATGTCATGCCACTGAAAATAAAACTCGACCACAGACTGTGATGTGTGAGAATGTCACAGTGAGTAGCGGGGTCAGGGATAAGCAGCGAGGTCTCATCTATTTACCATCTATAGCAGCTGCACCTGCTCTCCGAGCCCCCCTGCAGCCCGGTGCTGCCTTCCTCTCTGGTTATATAACTCCGTCTGCACCTTCCTAAGAGCACTGAGACGTGGGAGCATTGCTCAAAACCTGCAGAGATGTGACCTGTGGCACAGTGGCATAATGCTGAAGGTTAATTTGAATGGCCTGTGAGAGGTAATACCTTTATTGGCAGCCGGGGCCCCACCCCGGCTCATGTCCATTATCATACTGAAATATCAATGCTGCCCCAAGGACTTCCTGGACATTTTGTCTCCTGCCGTTCCACTGGAGAGGTGTAGTGCGTTCAGCGGAAACCACTTTCCTCTTCGCTCACAGGGCAGTGCGGTAGAAGCCATTATGTGGATTTGTCGGTGTGTCCTCTCTGCACTCTCAAATGTCAGCATTTCTTATTATGCATGACTGGTACCCATCAGAGCGACTGCTCCTGGCGAGGAAAGAGTGTGTGTGTTTGTGTGAATAGGTGTGTGCGCGCGTGTGAGAGTTTGACAGAGAAGTTTGAGGAGTTGAAGTTGTAGCTTAGTCCTAAAGGAGCTTAGGAAGGAAGAGGAGTGTGTGCGGTGAGTGGATGAAAAGGTTTAACCCCTAGCTGATGTTTACTTATTAAATCTTGCCTGCTTAATTATGTACTTTGCCTCAGGTGTGGGGATTTTAATCTCTCTTAGCTCATATCTCCCTTCTCCACAGGGGAATGGAATATAATACATAAAAACAGTGGTGAGGCTCCATACATATTAATAGGGGACCGGAGGGGTAGCGTAACATGAGGTTTCTAGGATAGCTGTCTATCAGTCAGCCAGACAGCCACTGTTACTTTATAGTCAGGGACCTGGAAACAGTGTGCGAAGCGTGTTGTGGCTCTGGACCAGGACAGCAGGTAGTCAGCATATTTATCTCCCTCTCATGTTTTATTTACTTGCTTTCCACTGTGCACAGTGGCATCTATGGCACACTGCCTGCGGTGCTGCTCGCTGCGTCTAAGGGGGAGAGGGGGGTCCGATATCTGGAGAGCAGCGGTGACATCAACCCAGTCGCACAGAAATGCAAAAATGTGTGTGTGTGTGTGTGTGCGCCGCCTCCATCCGTTTTCCCCGCCTCATGAAATATAGCAGGAACAGCATACACATTAAAGCCGTCTTGGAGAGTCCAGGCGGAGGAACAGACAGGGAAGGCATGAAAAGACCTGGCTGCTGCTGTTAGGCATATTCATCCTCCTCCTCCTCCTCCTCCTTGTCCATCTTTACCTTTTTTCCCTTTCTTCTTCCTCCTCCTCTGCCTCCTCTGTGTTTTTTTTTCTTCTCCTCCTCTCCCACGGCTCTATCGGTCTCTCATTCCCTTTCCCTCTCCCCTCACAGCATTTTAATTGAATTACCCTATGTATCATTCCCCAGAAAGTTGCTTGGCTGACATTCCCTCACTCACAACCAATAATAAAAATGGCACAGGACATTGAAACGCTCCCATTATAAAACCAAAGGCCCTCTCTGTCATTCTTTCTATCCCTCTTTTGACTTCTCTCACTTCTACACTTTATATTACTTTTGATAAAGTAGTGTTTTGTAAATTAACTTTCCGCGTATTGCTGTGTTGTGTTAGAGGCGAATCTAATTTCTTGAAGAAGGGAGAGGGAGAGAGGGAGAGAGAGAGAGAGAGAGAGAGAGAGAGAGAGAGATGTTCATTTGGAACACAGCCACTATTGCCAAGGGCAAGGACAGACAGTTCAAATCCATTTACTCCTAATGTTCTATTAATGCTTTTTAGGCCTTTTTAAAAAACACGACACAAAACAGAGCCAGTGCCTATGAATGAGCAGCAGACCAGGCTTTGTTTTTTTTTTTTTTTTTTCAGTTTTTCAGACTCTGATCTATTTGCAGTCCCAAGGGGTTTTGGTTCTCGTTACGCATTTTTCATCAGCACTAATGGTTCGCGCAACCTTTTTCATAGCCAGTCACAAAGGACACCATCGTCTGTGAAGTTAATTCCATTTTAATTCCTTGCAACATTGCAGTCATGTGAAAAGTTAGTGGAGCATCTTCAGAAGTTTGCTATCTTTAGTAAACCACAGATCACAGCTTTCTTTTTCTGTACAATTGCTTTCATTCATTTGCAGGTTGTTTTTTTTTCAGCTGGAATTTTCAACCTACCCTTCTTACATCTCTCTGCATCTCTCTGCCCACCTATCAGACCTCGCACGTACAGAAGATAACGAAATAGAGATGTCAAGCTGTCATATCCTTGTTAAAATTGAGAGTTACACTGGCATGTCGACTGCACTTTAGATTGCACGGTGTGTGTGCATTGACGTCTCAAGGCATTGCAGTAATTCTTTCGCTTCCACTGCTGCCAGTGTCTCAGATAAGAAAGGCTCTCCAGTATAATGCATAGTAATTTAAAAAAAAATCTGCATCCTTAATCTGTTAGCTTAATGTCCCTATCTTTGCCTGCGCTCTTCCTCTCTCTTTCTGCCTTTCTCTAACTCCCTGCCCTTGCAAGCACTGTGCCGCTGTCTCTCCTGGGGCCCCAATTGGAGGCCTCAGCTTGCAGCCATGTAAATGAAGATTAGCACGCATGGCTGCCTCCCTCCTCGTTGGCAGGACAGATGCTCGGAGAAACTCTTGAGCAACACCGAGTAAAGGGTCCAAGGGCAGAGGGCTCCTGCTCCGCACATAGGAGCAGTGATCCGGGATCATGGCCCCCCATCTGCCGCTGAGGCCAGGGGGACTCGGTGAGGGGGCAGCGGGCTCTTTAAAGGTCCCGGAGAATGGGAGAGGTGGTGAGAGAATGTGTCAGGGTGTCAGATTGATGACAGATAACACACTAAAGACAGAGGGAGGCTTTATGTTTCATGGCTCTCCCTCCTATTCCTGTGCAGGCATCGCTCATGGGCGACAATAGAGACTTTGCTTTGTTTGGGCTATCAGTTCCATTTCCTGAAACTGCTTTGTGTGGTGAATTGTGACCCAAAAAAGACTCATTGTGTGACAAAACCTTTGTTTTTCATAGATAATTTATTGCTGTATTAATAGCTGTAAGGTGGTATAAAGTTTAATGAAATGTAAGTTTATGAAATTTGGTCACAGATTTTTGCCTACATGGAATGCTTTGCTTGACAAACTAGGTAGATAAAGAAAATTACTACTAAAGTTCATCAGTGTTCATTATCATGAGTGATAGTAAAGCCAATTCTTATGTGGATTTAACCTGTTAACTAATTAATGCTACTGTTAGCTCACAAGTGAAGTCTTGAATGCATTTGAAGATTTTGATAGAGGCAGCTCCCTTCGGCAGACTTATCTTTATTCAAAAATGAGTGGGTCTTGTTACAATATGTTGTTATGAGACTGTTAGATTACAACGCCAATATTTTGCCAGCAATTTTTTATCATACAAGTGTAGATGAATAAAAAAAATCCCAGGAGAAGTCAGGGCCCTTAGAGATGAATATTTAAAGGGATTTAGCAGTGATTATTTAGATTTGCGGTGGAATTGGACTCAGATATTGAGGTTTTTGCTGATGTTCCAACATCCATGACACCTCAGTGAGAGCAAACTCGGAGCAAGACCTCAAAGACGTCAAAACATGGGCAATAACTCGCAGCATTAAATTCCAGTCCCAGTGCCAAATGAAGTATTTAAACTGCCTTGTCATTTCTAAATGTATTTTTGAGTGCTCACTGCTCACGCTTCTAATGATAAGTCTTATGGAAGATTTAATCAGTCTGCTTTTAATCCGTCTACTCTAGGATTTATCATTGTTGAGCTGTCCTTCCTATTCCACCATGTATTTAAGCGCAAAAACTTCATTCCAAAGACGACTTCTATGAAATACTAATGTATCCTCTCTCAACTTCCAATTTTGCAGATACATTTCAGCCAAGTGTCTGTGGACAGGAAATGGAATAGCTTGCCAATGCAAAGCAGTCGTAGCTTTTCTTTATTTTTTTATGTCACACACAGGTACTCAGGCCTTTGATTTTGGCAGAATAAGGAGAGAAACTGGGACACAAAGAGACTTTGCCGTCCAGTTAATTGTTAACTAACTTTCTCTAAATTTCTCTCTCTCCCTCTGATTCCAAATGAGTGATGGGAATGTTTTTCCTTTGCTTATACAAAGAAAGTAAATTAAAAATGTTTCTTCTCTCGGTTGGTTTAATGGGCAATTTGGAGAATCTGATTGCTTGTGCAGAAATGCCAAATACATGATGAGACTTTGGCCCCTGAGGGTCCCGGCTCTGCCAACTTCAGTGCAGGCTGATGATTCCTTGCTTCACTGGAGAGCGGAAGGCTGAGGGGGGGAAACAAGAAGGAATAGTTGGAAAGGAAGAGAGTGAAGTTCAGCTCAAGGGAAGAGGAAAGACGGAGCAGCTGAGTTGGATTGAAGCGATGAGAACATATTCTGGGGCACAGATCATGATAAGGGACTTGGGGGTGTTTTACCTCGTGACAGCGTATCTGTGGGAGACGCGGGGCTGCCTCGGCGGGAAGGATTGTGGGGGGGCGTTTGCTCATTGAGGTGTTTTATAATGATGAGTCCTAGCTAAAGAGAGCCTCGTTGGGGAAGAGGGAAATGGATTAAAAAGGAATCGCAGTGAGCAGTTCAATTGCCTTGAAAGCCAAACAGATGGCTTGCTGTGGTAGAAGGCGCCTCTGAGGTCTTTATCTGCAGATGGGACACATGGAGCTTGCCTCCTGAGGAAGCTTCAGTGATGCTTCATGCCATCAATTAGCTGTAGCATGACAGGCCAACGGGTTTACTAGAATGGCATTTCCAGAAACATAGGAAAAGACAGAAACGGCTTTTCGCCCCGGCTCCTATGTCTTGGTCATCCCATTTGCATTGCTGTCAT
Organism: Holocentrus rufus; assembly: GCA_900302615.1. Lineage (NCBI taxonomy): Eukaryota > Metazoa > Chordata > Actinopteri > Holocentriformes > Holocentridae > Holocentrus > Holocentrus rufus. The sequence continues at coordinate 9,164 of OMLF01007793.1, read as the reverse complement.
GTCTCCACTCTTTTTGTCTGTCTCTTCTACCTATGTATGTTCACATCTTATCTCCTCTGCTCTTTTTACTGTCCTCTCATCTCTATTTTTACTTCCCTATTTAAATGCTGTCTCTGCCTCTCTGTTTTACGATTATATCTCAATGATTCATGCCCACATTTCAGTGGCTCGTTAAAGTTCATTAGAAATGAAAGTCTATTTATGTCCTTCCGACTTGGTCATTTGCGCCCTCTAAAATCCACCCAATTTTCTGTCTTTGTCTTTCTCTCCCACTCTTTTGCTCTCTGTTACCTCCTCATCTATCCTGGCCAGATGTCCACAGAGGAGCTGGAGGCCTACGTGAACAGTCAGTTCGATGAGCTCCACAGACTGGTGCGGCTGGAGGAGAAGAGGACGCTCCACCTGGTGGACCTTAAAGAAGCCTTCCTGACTGCCTCCGCCGCCGAGAAAATCGCCGAGATCACCGTCCACACCGAGCGCCTGCAGGAGGAGATGGCCAGCATCACACACCAGCTGTGTCTGCTGGACCAGGCCGAGGCACAGGCAGTGGCTCCGGCAGCGGTGGCAGAGGTCCTCATCGGAGGGCCGGGACCAGCCCCCAGACTGCCGGTGAGAAAAACCTCAGTCCACCTTATGCTTCTTTTTCTGCATGTTGTACTTAACTTATTATTGTTTACTGAAGTCATTTAGGATTGTCAATAATAGGTTACAGTAGTTACAACTAACTTACTGGTTCATTTCCCCTTCTGCTTATTAATTAGCTAATTAAAATCACTCATTAATGGCCGAGGAAGGGTCTTGGAACTATTATTACCACTTCAATGTAGAATAATTTCTTTACATCAAGAGAGGACTTGTTAGACTCAGTCGCAGTTTTTCCCTTGTATATATTTTACTGTGGGAAGATTACTGTGGAAAGATTTTCAAAGAAAAGTGTTTTTTTTCTTTTTTCAATCAAACGTAGTCTGTTTCTGCTGAGACAGGCCTTTATTATCAAAGTGATGAATAACTCGTGGTCTCGGACAAGAGAGAAGAGGATGATAGAGACACTGCCACCCATTTCTATAATGTTTCTATAGACGCTGATTAGAATTGCTGCTACTAAAAATACATTCCCTTGAGTGATTCCACAGCTGAAAAAAATTCTAATGCAGTCAAACACATTTGAATAAATTTGTGATTTTTCTCTTACATATTGGTCAGGTGGGCCCAAAAGCAGGGCAGCACTTTCTGGCTCGCAGTAGTGTGATGGATGCTCATGCATGGTGGATGTGCTTGTGCGGTACGCCGTTTCACCTTCACAGAGTCCACACATTGTTGTATCATTAGGCCTCTGATGAAAAACTTTTTTTTTTTAACTCTAACCGTCAAATGATCACGGTCAATTTTTTTGTGACACACCTCTGGTTTGGATGGCTTGACTCATCTAGCCATCCAAACAATGCAATGCTTTAATGCACAGCATGCTAGTCGGCACATTTAGTTGATGCAATCAATAATAATTTATTACCTATATAATTATTCAAAGCACTTTTCAATAATTCCTTTCGATAGTTCCTAGAAAATGCTAAATGACAAAAAAGCAAAATATGACGCCAACTTTTCGTTGCAGTAGTTGTCAGCAAAGTAAGCTGTCGATATTTGCTTATAAATGTTCCTGTGATAGTCTGTTGATCCCCTGAAGGAGAAATTTGAAGAGCAAGGACACCTCAGCAGGGAAGCTTGAGCCCAGGCCTTCCAGTTAAATGTTGGTCTCCTTAATCGCTGTGGCACACTGCTGTAAAAGGCGAGAGAAACGTATAAACAGGTGCCAGGCTGCCAGCACATTTTAATTCCAAATGAAAGGGAGAGAATAACAGGGCATATATTAGATTCGTGTCGAGAAATGTCATCTTCCATTTATGGAGTCAGCTGTGAAAATATGACACAGGTAGTGAGATGCAAATAAATCCGGTGGTGCTGGCTGATGAGGCATAAGTGTAACTGTGTTTGTCCTCTGGCAATTCTCCAGTTCTACATACACACACCAGCTGGGTACACTGTCCCTTCTCTTTTACATACCAGTCCCCTGGCCAAGGCTAGGTTCACATGCCACATTCCCTCACAAGAGAGCACGTGTGCAGATGCAGCATGCATTAGTACACACACACACATATGTGGCCAAAAGAGCAAGCATGTTAACCCAGTTACACTCTGTCCAGAGTCGGTAACACTTCACTGACTCACTCACATTTCATTTTAACATTCAAGTGGAGGCTTTTATTGCTTATAGGCCCCAAATTAAAACATCCCAGTGGTCCATTTGTCACCTGCTACACTGGAGTCACCACAGGCAAGCAGGGAGGCTTGAGTGCTCCCTGGTGATGCTGTGCAGGGCCAGGGAGGCTGCTATAACGGTTGTGGCTGATGTGTAAATTGCTTTTCTGGTTGAGAAATGAATCCATGGTGGGCCAAGTTCATTAAGACCCTAATTGAATGCCGATGGTTAGCCTGTTTTGTTATCTTGTGTTAGTTATTGCTGAAATAAGTAATGGGCACTGTTGCTGAGTCATGGGAAAGTGGGTGGGTGTTTTTTGTTTTTCATTTTGGGAAGTGGGGGAGTATAGAGAAATTCAGTCATCTAAGTTGTCCTGTTTTAGACTTTACTTGTATTTTTCCTCACCATGCAAATCAGTTGGAAATGTATGTGCATTTATATGCAAAACATTAATTTTAGATGTTATTGTCTGGTTGCTGTATGGGAGTGAGGAGTAAATCAAGACTAGCGGTTACTTTGTCCATCTGTAGATAACCAACTGTTGCAGCAATTTGGTACTTTTTGCTATATAGCATGCAAACCTTTCACAACTTAATGGCCAGCCTGTCAATTACCAACATTAGCTGCTGTGCTTTTCATTGTCACATTGGTTATATTGGAAAATGGGCAAAGTAGAGGCTTTTACCATGAAGAAAAACAAAATATGAGCTGATGTGACACAGGATAACAGAAATAGAAAACAGCAAAACAAAACCAACATCTTCAGCTTTGCTAGAATGAAAATTAATATTTAAACATGTTGACCTCATTACTGTTTTGTTTTTTGTTGCTTTCTTCGTCCTGCGTGGCATAATTTAATCTTATTCGCCAGTGAGCTTCATTTATAGCCTCCAGGAATTTTGGAAGTAGTGCCTTGTTTCTAGCCATGTACAAGACAGAGCCAAGTCAGGAAAGTGGAAGCTACTTTACATGCATATCAAGAGACCACTTGCTACAGCTATGTAACAATAAGACTGTGAAATGGAGCACCATGATAGTAAGAAATATTTTATTCCTGATTATTATCCATCATTTAAACCACTCTCCAAAGAACCAACCACATAACTGAGGTGAGTCCGTTTACTTAAGGTCAAACAAACAAATTACTATTGGTTCTGTTCATGATCCATCTTGATTTTTCTAATGCACACACACAAAAACACACAAATGTACACAGATACACATATATATCATAGCCATCATATATCATAGTTTATTAAGCGATTTTATCTCTTCTTCTGAATTATTATAAATATGTCTGGCCTCCCATATTTTATGCTTTAATTGGCAAATCTGTCATTAAATCAATAACAAGCGCCAGTAGGTAAACAGCTGCACAGCCACACAGTCTGTATTTACCCGACCATCGAGTGATGACTGTGATTAATAAACACAGGTCTGTCACCCAGCAGGAAATGATCATTCTGCCTGACCGGCACAGCGCAGAAAAGCCATGATTGAAAACATGTCTGCACAGATACATAGAGAGAGAGAGAAAATTGCCAAACATATGCACAAAAAGATAAAAACGGGAATGCATAGGTATGGACACGACAGACATGCAAATGCTGCACATATGGCAGCCTCCACACCATAATGAAGAAAAATATAGACTTGTTTGCATGTCTTGGCCATTTGTGGCCTCAGTGTGCATTTATGTTTTGTCATAATCTCACATGTATGACACGCAGGTTCCTATGAGGTCCCTTTTGAATGTGTGTTTGAGTGTGTTTAGAAACTCAAGAGGCAGTGGGCTCATTGATGTGTAAGATATGAGGACCTTTGGCTTGAAAACAAAGCCAAGATCCCTCATTAGCCAGGCTTTAGTGGGACACGACAGTGACCCAGGCCTGACCCAGACCTGACCCGGGTCACTGTGAGCAGTTTGGAGACTGATCTGAAACAACACTTGCTTTGCTTAATGACCCTTGCTTTAAATAGACTGACACTCATTATTAAACTTCCCAGGATTTACAGAACTGCCCCATGGCCTTCCACATGTAAACATTTCATCTAATAGCTGAGAAAATGTAAAATCTCAAACTCCTCCCTTTCCTTATTTAAAAATGAGACTCTACAAGCTGTTTTGATTTGGTGCCCGTAGCGACATTATTCATGGATCAAAATCCGTATTTGACCGCCTCAAGGTGAATAACCGCTCACATTTACCAAGCCTCATATTCTGACTTTTTTTGTCAGAGCCAAAAACCCAACCTTCCACTGAAGCATCCAGTCAGAGCAGTGGGTCAGTCGCATAAAATAAACGCCCATAGAAAACTGTCTGGGACACTGAGAGCCTGGAACACACACCACAAAAGCTGGATTTAGCTGTTTGTTTGTTTTTTTGCATCACGACAGAAAAGTGTATTAAATTGCCAACAAAGAGAAAAATATGAGACCTTTAAAAACTCATAAATCATTTGTCATGCAATACACACATTGCTTATGCTCATCCATCTCAAAGAAGCATCAGCACGGTGCGTCTCTACTTTTTTTTTCAGCCTCGTTCCATCTTGAAAATGGCCAATGAGGGGCCAGTATTATAGCAGCATCATTATAAAGGTCTAATAGAGGCTCGCTCCATTTCCTCCCACCCGTCTTGTCCGCCAGTGCAGCTGCATGTAGACAACCAGCCGATGTTTCAGTTGAAATCCGCCACCCATGTTGTAAGACACAGCGTCACTTCTACAGTTATTTGTCCACGCTATTAGAATTTCAATGGAGGCAAGACTCTCCTGTTGAGTGCTTCTGACACAGTGTGCCAACAGAATCTTTATCCTATTACTCATTTGTAGAAAGTGTGAAAAGCACAATTATGAAATAAACCTCATGTGGTGTTAAAAGTTCAAGTACACATCAGTCCATGAAGGCATTTCTTTTTTCCTTTTCTTTATTTATATATTTTATTAAATTATGAATGGACTAGCTTCATATTGCAACTGTTGATGGCAGAGGAGGCTAGGTTGTTTTTAGCTTTGGGAGACAAATTTTCATGTTTGCACATATTGATTGAACTGCCCCGGGCCATATGAATAATACATGAATTGCTACATGCGGTGCCATTCTGCTTTCAAGTTATGATTTTTTTTTTCCATTTGGAAACTTTGCTGTAATAACTACAACTAAACTCTAAAGCTCCTGTGAGCTTTTTTTGTGTTTTGTGTTTTTCTGTCAGTCGTTAGATTTCACAGACAGTGGCTGTAAAAAACTTAATTGAACCAAAGAAAACACAAAGCAGGCAATCGGGACTATAATAACATCCAATTTTGCCTGAATTATATTATGCCTTCACAGTAAATATGAGAAATATGCAATATTAATTCAACACATATACGCATAGAATGATCAACTTAAAAGAAGTCAATAGATAGATAGAGCCAGGCTCTCCTGAGGCTTGTGTTTGACTGTTCTGACATGGAGCTAATTGGAACTGGGCAGATAATAATTGAATATATTTTGAATTGTTAAAGCAAGTGGAACGTTTTCTTTTTTTCACATGCAAAGCTTCATAAGATTTCATGCACAACCACTTGTAATGGCTTACCTAGTGACAGTGATGACATGCATAGACACAGGGCAATGCATGCAACTCTATCTGTCTATCTATCCATCCATCCATCCATCCATGTGCATCTGCATCAGGCACTCCGTGAAATACTGAATAAAAAACCAAGAACAGATTAACCTAATATGAAGCCAGTTAGCCTGTGGAAAAACAGGTGGAAAAAAATTCAAAAGTTTAGATTTGCTTTGTGCAGAGCCAGTGCAGGCAGCCAGAAAGTCTGCTGGGCGATGGCTGTTTCAGACCCTGATCTCACAGATTGACTTTTGAGTCTGCTGAAGTGTTTGACAAGGTAAACCAAGAAAAATCTCAACGAGTTCAAATATTTGAGACCATATTTGAAACACATATTTGCCCAGATCTGGAGCTAATTAAATTCCAAGCCAAATCTTAGTCAGCCGGTGAGGCGGACAGCCAGTCAGTGCTCCACTACCTCCGCTCATCTACTCTGCTTTCATCTGCCGTGCCGCCAAGGAGCCACTGTCTAACAGACGCTGTTAGTTACACAGCGTCAAAATCCCTTTCTGGCACAGTTATCTGTGTGGTAGTCAAGGTCCAGTGCTGCAATCAGTGCTGGGCAGAATATTAAAGATGGCAAAAGAGCCAGTCCTATACTCAAGGTCCTCTCTACTGAAAATAAACCAATTGAGACAAGCAGTGCTTTAACAGGTAGTGTAGTATTTAAAGTGTGCTCTATGTGTAGAGGAATTGTGTGTTTTGCATGCAAAGTACTCAGTGTATATCAGAATATACATAACCTTACATTTTAAGGTTAAAGCTTCGTAAAATATTTGCAGGTTTCAGATGCAAACATAATTTGAAATATGAATGAGTTTTGCTCTATATAAGCAATACACACTAATACCCATTTGCATTTGAAGCCTGGTTAGCTGTCCTATAATGTCAGTCCACAGATCATGTGCACATGTATTTTTTTTTTGACAATGAAAAGTATTTTCAACCCACTTGAAATTAAACAACAAAGCCAGTAAGAGAATAATGGTTGCACCTCAAGTTAGTGTTTTGTTCCAGACTGCTCCTTTAAGAGCCCTCGGCCATGAATATGCATGAGCACAACTGGGTGATGAAACTGAAAATTAATTGGTCAGATTTAGAGCCACACCAGCTGTGGACCAAGTTGTAAATTATCTTGTTTACTTTTCACGTGTTATCCACAACACCTGCACAAAAATTTTAACTGTTTTTTTTTATTCTCTCTCTCTCTCTCTCTCTCTCTCTCTCTCTCTCTCTCTCTCCCTCCCTCTCCCTCTGTGTCATTGTTTTCAGCACGACATTGAGGCCAGGCCAAGGTAAGACTGCCAGTATGATTCATGTTCACCTTTTTATAGCAGCTGCTGAGTAGGGAATAAGGACCCTTCAGAATCTCCTCAGTGAGGTTCTTCTACCTTCAGCCACCATGAGACTGACGTATTCAATCCGCATAATACACACACACACACACACACACACACTTTCTACCTCTTTTCGCCTCCTATACACTCACCGCTCATTCACTCCCCTCACAGACTCACAACACACACACACACACACACAATCACCATCACCTATACACATCAGCCTCCCTGTGCGGCCGATCCCGTCCCGTCACATGCGAGTCACGTTGGTGGCCCAGCGAGGTAATTAGTCGCTCTCATCTGTGTGTGTGCCCGGTGGAATCAGAAGAGGTGACAGTCTGCCTGCCCCAATAAGAGGGCTGCAGACAGTGGCTGGCAGGATGGAGCCTGTGTGTGTGTGTGTGTGTGTGTGTTCAGTCAAGCTGTTTGTGTGATTATTGAGGTCAAGCGTTACCCCCTAGATCGTACAGTATTTACATTTATTCCATCCAGAAATTTTAGTGTGTGCAGGAGATG
>OMLF01007792.1:9500-25658 GCA_900302615.1 Holocentrus rufus | reverse complement strand
AATGGCAAGGTCCTGATGATACAATCTGTATCAGCATCACAACACAGTTTGTATCACAATAAATGGCAATACTCTATAGAATTAACAGAAAATGAACAATATAAACAGATCTTAAAATACAACATATTATAAAACAGGTGATAAACTGACTCAAAACAATTTAATTAAAAAAATCCAATTCACATACAGTGCACTAAAATGTAGATGTCATAGCATCATATGAAAATGAAGTACAAAAACAATACATATTGATGCAAAGGACTAAAGAATCAATACAGTATTGCAAAATGTATATGGGAATACTAGTTTTTTGCACAGCTATACAATTAACAATACCTAAACCAAGCCAACTAAATCAAGACATTTTATTTTTTTCATGAGAAAGATTAGTCTTGAGTGTTTTGTTGCATTGCTGTGCCACAGAATAACTGTGTAAAATTTGAATACTGGCAAACTTATTGATAAAAAAAACTTAAGAACACTTGGTTTATTTTATCCAACAGGCAATTTAGCCAGTAATGAGACTGTTTGAGTTTCCTGCCAAGACAATCCAAACTCACGTCGGCTGTTTTGAATATAAGAAAATGAGTTGCAGTATATTTGACTACACACCTCTGGTCCAGGTAGCTCACTGCTGATCGACCGCTGGCAGCACAGCACAGCTAGGCCATCCTGAGAGGAGAGGGAGGAGAAGAATGAGCTGACGGGTTCAGATTTTTTCATTTGCACTTAAGGCTTTGTGTTTGTTCACCTGATGAGCAGAGAAGTATAAGGAAAGAGACGAAGAGAAATAAAAGCAGGGTTAAACATGAGGCAGAAGAAAGAGGAGAGCAAGAGACGAAAGAAAACAAGAGACATACATGTCGCAGATACAATGAGCTCGTGGCGGTTTGCAACTTTTTGATGTAGAAAGAAAAGCCAAACAAACACAAGACGTGGTGTAAACAGGGAGCGGGGAACAAATCGTACAATCTAAGCACTCCTCTTTGCCTCATTCTGTGTTTTGTGCTGGTAGAGAGAGAATGAGCGAGTGGGCAGTCCCGCAATGCGATGTCTGACTGTGTCTCCGCCTGGGAATGAACAGTAGGCTAGCCAGCGAGCTACATCCTCTCCTTCTCTCCCTGCCTGTCCTGATCATTGCCAGATGCTGGAGGAGGAAGTGATGTAGGAATGTTGGCTGGCCTCCCCACCAGGACATTTATTTTCCCCCCTCCCCTCGCGCTCCTCCTTCAGATGATCTGGAAAGGAGGTCAAACTCAGCCACTCCAACTTTCTAACTGCACTGCTCAGGCCTGCAGGAACGAAATGAAGCTGAATGGACTGACTGGCAGGTTGAATGTATGGCTGATTTAATTTCTCGATGGCTGACAGGCTGGTTTGATGTCTGGATGAGTGACTGGCAGTCTGACTGAGTAACTTCTGTAAAACTAAGCATTTCAAAGCACCGGTTCCTAATTGAATGTTTCATACTGAGTCACAAGACAGTAACAAAACAGAGTGCAGCCTCTCCAAATCCTGCCATATCTGAGGGGGAAAGTACCCAACATACAAGCTGTTGTTTTTCATTATTTATTTCTAACTATGGCTGGGTGATACATCAGTATAATAATATGAGACTAGATAATGTTTGGGATATCGGATATCGTAATTTTGTGATATGGCCTTGGTGTTTTCAAGGCTGCATGACAGTAAAGGGATGAAATTTTCTGAACTTATTAGCTGTTCCATTACTTTTCTATACGTGCTTTGTCATCACATATACATTCCTAATGAACTCCTCTGTGTAAAACCTTACAATATTTATATTGAAATATTTGGTCAAAGATACAGTGATATCACATTCAGTATTTTGCATAGGTTCAAAGTGGATCATTTTGATGTTAATTTCAGGAGACTCTGAAATAACGGGAGCTCTGAGTCGTTTGTGGAAAGTGTCTGGTAAGGCCCATCAGACAGGGAATTAAAGATTATTGAGCTAAGCTCTCTCCCTTGACCTCATAAGTACTAAGTATACCCACTCAATAATCCCTTGCAAATTTTAATCAACTGCACACCTCTTGATGGTTGCTTGCACGACGCTGTTGAGAGCGTTACTGTACCAGAGCAACAACTGTCCCCGATGCAGAAGGGATCAGCTCTTCATCCCCGCTTCGGCTCAGAAGCTTCAAAGATTTTGTGCGATGCGTGCGACAACATAAGAGGAAAAGTTTAGGCGGCGATACAGTAATGAATAGTTTGCGGCAAAATGCTGTCATGATGATAGTATTTTAGCCAGCAGCCATGCATCCACATGACATGTCGCACACAAACTTTGACAACTCCATTTAGAGAAAGCCACATTTTCTATATGGCCGCTGCTACAGATCCTGTGTTTCGATGCTACTGGGAGCAACACGCTGCCGCACATGAACAACGGAGCGAACCTGCATAGAAACAGAACTGCAGCATTGCCATTACACTATAATTATCTGTGGTTTCCCCTCCCCTCTGTTACTGAAGTGTCACAAGGCGAGCTGGCTCATTAACCGCTGCACACCCACCACAGAATGCAAGGTTAAAGATAATGTGGCGGAGGAGCCCGGCTGCAGTGCATACCAGCCTGTGTGGTGTCATTAAAGCCCTCTCGCTATCACACATGAAAGACATCTCACAGCTGGGGGAACACACTGTCGACACGCTGAGGGAAACAGAGCCGGGGAGTAAATACAGGGTTGCACTCAAGATACAGACCTAATCCCTCTAATATATCACCCCATCTCGCTGTGATTTATTGAAGTGCTTTTGCGATACTTTTGCTGACAACTTACAGCGACAGAGCATCGGCGATGAACACCGCGAGTGTCGGTGTTTGTTCACGAGGGCGTCCCTGAGTGGGTGGGATGTGAAGCAGGGGAGATCAAAGGGGAGAGACATGAGGCAGACAGAAGGGCCTGCTAACCGCGCTGTAACAGTGATGAAGTGCGGAATAAAAAGGTGGGTAAATTATGAGTTCCAGCTGGCGATCATAATGGGGCAAAACAACCATCAGTGTAAACAAAAACAACTGTCTTTTTTGAAAATGATTACATTGTGGTTTTTATTGAAAGACCCCCCTGAAAATGTACCTCATTAAGACTCAGACAAAAGGACTCAGATTTACTTTCCACTACATCCCTGAGCAAAGACTTCATCCAATAGTACAAAAACTCACATTATCTAACACAGTATTTCACTTTGCCTTGAGTTATTTAACAAGACACTGCCTACATTCACGCTTGCAGAGAAACCCGGCTCCGGGGGTTTGCGTCACAAATCTCACGGCAACCAATTCTGGAGAGTTGGCTGTGTACAAACAATATTTACATGACAACCAGGCAAGGGAAAGAAAGACACCTGAAAAAGACCGTGGTGGTGTGAGCGTCGGTGAGCTCAGAAATATTTTTAGGCAGAGTGAGCAGACTGATAAGGCATGTTTGTTTCCAAATTTAGATTATTGTGTGACACAGGAGACTGTCTCGTCTTCAGCCCATCTCCTCTGGTCTTTGCTCCAAAACGCTGTGAGCTGTAGAGAAGAGTCAGCTCACCTGACCTAAACAAACAGCCTGTTTGTGGTATTTATGAGGAGCTCCCAAGCCTGCGGACTAATTTACCAAAACAACCAGACAATGTAAACAGTATGATGTTCTTCCAACTCCAAAAACATGAGATACAAGTAAAATGCCCTTAAAAATCTATCTTAATCCTACTAGTATTGAAAATTTCCCACTATTAGATTTGTTAGCTAGTGCATAAATCAGATCTGTTTCCACCAACATAGAGTGATGATCAGTTCTCTTTCACAGAAATTAATGAAGCTTTATGATTAAAAATCAGCTGTTCTTAGCCACAGTTAGCTAAAGGCCTCCAGGTTGTGTTACGTCATGTGAAACCCTCTATGACCACAGTGTTATTCAAGTTAAGATGTTCACATGCATCTTGATCTCTCCTCAACAAATCAACAATAAAGTCCTCTATTCATGTTCAAAAATATGATGGAAGTAATACATTTTTTTTTCTGCTAAATATTTTATGTCAGAGGTGAGAGACTAAAAATTTGATGACAGCGGCGACAGATCTGCCTCATCTCCGTTCCACTCGTCAAACAACATCCTCGTTGGGGCTGAAAGGAGAAATAATGACTTCATGGTTTTGGCAGGAATTCTCCCAACCCCCGGACTGGCGCACACACACACACACACACAAACACATACACACACACACACACAGAATGAGTGTGAAAGAGCGGGATTATTCTAAAATGACTGTGAATGCTTTGTGGAGAAGGGGAGGCACGAGAGAGAGAGGAAGTATGCACAGCGTTTCCTGTGGTGGACACAGGGCGCTCATCTTTGACTCCCTGCAGCCGATGTTGATTTGCTGTCTGTCTGATATGAAAAGCTGTGTGTCATCTGTCGTAAAACGGCTCACACAAAGCCCAAAGGAACTGAATCAAATCTTAATGAGGGACGTATCATTTCAAATTTCATAACACTGAGTGGCAAAACTTAGAAACAGAGGGACGGATCCTAAGAAAAGGAGCATTTCAACATTTAAATCTTCATGACATTCAGTATAATAAGCTGTTCAGAGATGAAAAATAACTGAGTGAATGTAAGACAGCACCAGATAATCAGATTTATCAGCTTTGGCTAATCCCTCTTACAGTTTTACCACTTCCATTCTCCGGCAAAATGTTATGAAAGAAGTCTTCTCCCCTTTCAACAATTCAAATCTCTTCCCTCCACTCTGATCCAGCCAATTACGGACACCGCCTGAAAGTGTACAGGAAGTGATGTCAGCGAGTGTCGGCTCACTTGCTGATCTAATATGTTTCCCTGCTGCGATGCGTGGCCGCTGCTTTCCACGTAGCACTCGGTCTGGAGTGTGTACGTGCATGTTTGTGTGTGTGTGTGTGTGTGTGTGTGTGTGCGTCCCTGGATGATGCAACAGCTGGGTAACTGTCCGCTCCGCTCCTCTTCCCTCTCCCGCTCTAACCTCCCTCACCGTCACATCACTGCCCTGACCCCGCATAGCTGACTCACACCACATCACACACTCTGACAGCTGCCGTGTGTAGCCTACACACACACACACACACACAGATGGACTCAAAAACACACATGCTAAGTAAACCCAAGCTAAGTGAGAAAGAAGCGAGGGAGTGAGAGACAGAGGAAGATAATAAAAGAGAGATAAAGAGGCAGACAGACACGGGGAGACGGCTCATGCTCTCGTCACACTCGTTTCCACATGGCCTCATGATGCAGAGCCAAGCTGAGCCCTGGTAAGGGTGTGGCACTCTGCCTACACTGTAAAAATGCAGCTTAATGTCAAAGTGTTACGTTAACACTAACCACCTACAGTGGATGTTGACTCTCATAAAGTTAATGCCATGCTTTGGCTGGCATTTACTCCCTATATACATCCCATACAATGAGAAAAGACCCCCAACACTCAAAACATGCTGTTCAGAGGCAACATTATATCTAATAATATCTAACTAAATATCATCTGGGATTTTGGATATCATGATATGTCATAAGTGTTGTCTTTTCCTGGTTTTTAAGTCTTCTTTGCAGTAAAGGAATGCAAATTTCTGAACTTATTAGACTGTTTCAGCTGTTCTATTATTTTCCCTTTACCTGCTTGGTCATCATATCCACATAACTAGTGACTGTTGATCAAAAACCTCTTATATGTGAATCGCTTATGAAAGCAGCAACAGTCCTCCCTACAATATTGTCACAATAGTGATATTGAGGTATTTGGTCTAAAATATCCTGACATTTGATTTTGTCCATTTCTCCCAGCCCTAACTGAATCTCTGCACATGAAAGCTTTTATATTAACCAGTGTTGATTAAGTCTTTTTCAGGAAAAATGCCCTGGCACACAGGAAGTGATGCGTTTCACATTTCCAGCACCATCACTTTTAGTGCAGCCAAAAAAATGGCTCCTGGCATAAAGACTGTAATCAATACTGTAGCTTTGTGACCAGGGAAAGAGACAGGAGGGAGGACGTGGGAGGTTAGACATCACCTTGGAGCTATGAGTAAAATCAACAAAAAGAAAAGAAGAAAAGCGCGCGGGCTGAGCGACAGACAAGACAGACAGCACAGTGGGAGCCTGTTCCGTTGAAAATGCTGATTTAGGGTCAGGTAGGACTTCTGGATCAAAGTCGATAAGTAATAGAGAGGGGAGGCTGGATCGGTACTGCAACTCCAGAGATGCCCCGAGAGCAAGAGGGGGTTCAGACCCTGCAGGCTGTGAAGAACAAAACAGGCAGCAGATGCAAGAAGAGACACCCAGGCAACCTCTGGACAGACAGACAAAGGCTTCTTCAAGTCCCCACTGACTGAGTCTTCTGTAGATTAACAGGAACGATAGTGCAGTCGAGGAGGTATACAGTGTACTCTCTGAAGCTCTCACAATAGACAAAAGGAAAGATTAGGGATTTTCCTAGACAGAGGATCATAATTTATTCCGCGCTCGTAACACAGCAAATCAAGATTTTTCTCAGTGAAATGGCAAACACCTTGTTAATCACTGAGCTACAGACACTATCTTGTTTTGAAATCTTCCGTTTTATGTAAGTCATTCATTTCATGGGTCTACTTGTGCATCATCTATAAAACTACACTGCTGCACAGTAAGATCTGAAACTGTTTATAGTTTCATGGATTTCACAGATTAGGTTAGCTCACAAACACAGCACCATGTAATAAAGATATTTTGAGTCTCGTAGAGTGTGTGTGTGATGTTATACCTGCATATACATGTCATGTGCATGCAGATATCAATATAAGTACCAATTTGATCTATTACTTCTACTGAACAGTGCAGGCTTGGATCATTAGTTTGGGTTCACTGGACAAAAAAATTGATATAAAACTGTTCTTTCCTCAGCTTTGAGAGATGAAGGCTTCTTTGTGCCAAAAATGTTAAAGAAAAAAAACAAACACAAAGCTTTTGGTGTCAGATGTTAGTCTGGGTCAAAATCACCAATACGATTTTCCATTTTAGGCTAGTATCAGTCCTGATATCAATACCAGCATCAGCGCATCCTCAGCAATAATGCATTATATATGAAGTTCCTGGTCTAAAATAAAGGATGCACAAAGGAACAGGCTATGGACTCACTGGGAGTATCACTCTGTAAGTGTATGATTCCTTTTGACATTCAAATCTAGTTGCCCTACTTTACCTCTTCTCATAAATGAAGAATAGCCAGCAAAAAGCACAGCCTCCACTCTTCACAATGCTCTGAGTTTGAGGGTTTGCCTTTGTCTTGGGACAAGAAAACCCAGTCCAAAACCTTTTCCTTGTTCAATCACCCAAACTCGATGAGTTAACGTAGTAATTTGTCCTGGAAAGACTCCGCTGCAGTAGGAGGCTGAAATCCATGATGAGCATGTCTGTGCTGTGGGTTTGTCTTCATTGTAACAGCTTGTTAAGAGACCAGAAGCCAAATGTAGTAAGACTTTGGGTTTCTCAGCCAGGGAAGCTCCTCCAACTTCCAAACACTACTTAGACAGGCAGAAACAAATGAGCAGAGAGATCATTTCTGATGGCAAGTTGTCCGCACGCACACACACACACACACACACAGTTCCTTTCTGTTTAATTGTATTTAACATCTCTACTCCCCTATCATTATCGTCCATGGTCAGATTAAGGTCAGTGCTGTGCTTCTGTCTTGAATTTTTTTTAATAATAGTGGGTCTCGTTAATAAACATGAGCCCAGAATCACTTTAAACCCCATCAGTGTCCTAGTTAACGTTATGAGGAGTCACATACTTATGATCTGCCTGAGCTCATTCAAGGGATCCACTAGATCTTTCATCTTCTATTAAATAACGTGTAAAAATCCAACAACTGATGTGAAAATGCATCAAAAGACAGAGAGAGACCTGGTAAATCATTGAGTCATATAAAATAGGTCATAGATTCCCACATAAGTATGTTTGTGTGAATCTGGGTCCTGGATGTATAAAACCAAGTGTTCTAAATCTGGGTTCTGGGCTGAAAAAGAAAGAAAAAAATGCTGCTGCTGTACTATACATACTGGATGATCTGTATTGTACGGGGCCTAATGAAAATAATGCATACTGGCATTCATCTCTTATGGCAGAATCATAACACCAAGCAGGTGGACATTACTCATTACGATGTCATTATACAACATCAGCTCTACAAAATGTCGTGTGTGTAGGTGTGTCTGTGTCTGTGTGTGTGAGTGTGGCTTTACGTATGCATGCACACACTTGTGCTACATGCAGCATGGCAGGCAAAACTGTCCGATGCAGCAGAAAAGACCATATGGTGCTGAAAGGCGGCCACATGCATCACATGAGCAGTTGGCGAGAGGAACAAACACACAAACACCTCCATTTAGCCAGCATCCGTCCTGCCTGGTCCATTGTTCACCTTGTACACACCACAGCACACCCCTGGCCTTAAGAAACACACACAGTCCATGCTCAGTGACCCCCACACTGCACCTGACACACAGACCTACATATGGAAATGAACATTTGAGGTTCACTGCTGTTCACTTTGCTGTAGAAAACTGTAGAACCAACAGATTGCCTTTCAGTGCCCTGTGAGACAAGCTGAGCTATTATTTTTATGAAAAGAAAATCTGGCATTATGTAGATGCTCTTGTGGAGATAAAAGGGGGGAAAAAAACACAGATTATTAATGGAAAATTAATGAAGCATATGCCCTGCAGCGCTGTCTGTCTCAGTGCATGTGGATGAGTTTACAAATCATGTGTGCGTCCCTCTGAAGAATTACAATGAAATACAACCATTTCAGGAGCTAGCTTTTTATCACTGGAGCTTGGGAGCAGAAATAAAAAAGTCATGACACAATAATAAAACTCTAATCAACCATAAAAATGCTACAACAAGAAGCATCAAATTAGATTTTAGAAAGAACAAAATGTATTTTAGTTCCCCTGTTCGCCAAATCCTCGTGTACCTTATGTTTGTTCCATTATGAAACTATCATTACACGACTTACATCACTTTGTGACATACACAATAAATTTAAGCGCTATAGTAGCCTCTGCCATCAGTGTATGAGTGTGTGTGTGAATGGGTGAATATGGGGCAAAACACTGTAAAGTGCTTTGAGTGATCAGTAGACTAGTAATGTAGTCAATTTTAAAGATTTATGTCAGTCAATAAACTCTCATGCAAATTAAAAGATGAGTAAACTGTGCTAGCCCCTTGTGATCTGATTTCCCCTAAAATTTCTCCTCAAGTAGATTCAAAAACATTTTGTCCTTCAATGAAGCCTTGCACCACTTCACTGAAGCTACATCACACCTACATTGAGCCAAGATGCCATTGTTTTATGGCTGCAGCATTACATCAAACAGAAAATATCTTGTGCATCATTTTATATGCATTTCCCTCTAATTCAGCAGGACATATTTGGCATCTTTGGTAACCTTGGAATCTCCACTAGAATTTAAAATAAAATTCTGTGGGTTTGAACAAAGCTCAGTGGCACAGCAATGGCAAACCCACTGAAGGGACCGGCAGAGTTGAAGAGTTTAAGGTGGGTTTACCCTTCATTGCATCCTTGAATAAGATTGTTTAATCCCATTAAATAATTATTTCAACCACCTGCAGAAAGCGAAGGCACGCGTTGCAGTGTGCAGGACGTAAGCTGACTCTGCTGCCAGCTCTCATGCCCCTGTTCGCCCCTTGCTGAGCACATAATGACTGACTCGTGGCCCTTTAACAGTAACATTAGTATTTGGCCGATCCTGCCACGTTGATTATGGCACCAACATTTATGCTGCCCGCAGCGATAGCCTCAGCAGCAGATAAAAATAGTGAACCCTCTCACACTGAAATCCACACTGGCACTTAGGAAGAGAGGGAATAAAAACATCAGCGTTAGCATAACAAGACAATCAGAGAGATGGGCATGGAAACTAACCAAATATAGGATCAATATCTGCAGTGGAACAAAAAAAGCTGGAAACTGAGTGTGGAATATGTTACACCCCAAAACAGATATGAAGGTCATTGTGTATAATTTGTTATTTTGAGAAGTTATATGCAGAAAAAAACACACTAGAGTGGACAGGCACACCCATCATGTTCCATAACAAGGGAGAGGCAGAGGATGACGATATAGATGAACTGCTTCAAGTTTTATTTTTCTCATTTTCTGCCCTCCCTGTCTCGCTCTCTTTTTCGTACTGCAGCAGCCTTTTACTGTCCACCTCCCTGTTTCTCTCCATCTCTGTTTTTCCACTTCAAACAGGAGCTTTACCAGGCAGAGCAATCTAACTCTCATAACTCTCATAACCTTTTTAATGTTTCTGCTCTGGCAGATTACAGAAGTGAGATTCACTTCTATTTTTAGTCCCACAGAGTAGACACCCTGGTACCCTGGTAAACAACACTTATGAAAACATCAAGAATAGAACAGAATAGAATAGAATAGAAAAGAAAAAACAAAACAGAACAGAAGAGAAGTAAATAGAATAGAATAGAATAGAGCAGAATACACAGACTAGAACAGAACCAAATAGAATAGAACAGAATACACAGACTAGACTAGAACAGACCCAAACAGAATAGAATAAAATAGAATAGAGTAGAATAGAATGCACAGACCAGAACACAATAAACAGAAGAGAACAGAACCAAATAGAATAGAATAGAATACACAAATAAAAATATAACAGAACAGAACCAAACAGAACAGAATAGAATATAACAGAATATACAGGCTAGAACCGGAATAGACAGAAGAGAACAGAACCAAAAAGAATAGAACAAAATAGAATAGAGTAGAATAGAATACACAGAAGAGAATAGACAGGAGAAGAGAACAGAACCAAATAGAATGGAACAAAATAGAATAGAATAGAATAGAACAGAATAGAACAGAATAGACAGAACATAACAGAATGGGATGGAATAGAACGCAACAGAACAGAATAGAATCGAATAGAATAGAATACACGGAACATAACAGAACAGAACAGAATGAGCCTAGACTGGGTTCTTCTCAGCCACAAACAACACTCCCTGACCAGTGAAGTAAAATGAACTCACTTCCTAAGCTTCCTACCACACACAATGGCCACAGGCAGGCTGGACAACAAAGTCCTCAACCCCAACTGGCACAGTGGAGCAGAAAATAGGTTATTATTATTGAAGGAAACTCAACTATATATAAACCTGCGGGCCAGGGACAGATTTATGAGGCTAAACAGACCCTTTGAAAGGCATTAATGACAGAAAGAATCGGGAAAGTAGATTGACTCCGCTCGCAGTGTTGGTGCTTTTCGCTGCTACAGTCAGTATTGAAGAATCAGCACAGCCAGACTCATGACTTTGGAAATAGCCCGTAAACTATACTGTGACACAGAGATTTCCAGTGTTTCCACCTGCACAGTATCAGTGTAGGGACTGGAGACATGTGTCAAGGAAGACTGGGCTGTAGTTTAGCCCGGACGCTGCCGCTGTGCTTTTTCTCCACAAGCAACCGTCCTGTGACACTGACACAGTTTTTAAAAATGCAACCGCCTGTAGGGCCAGCAGCCAGCAGCCAGCCTGCCAGCGGCTACATTTGCAGAGAGGCAAGGAAACGAGGGAGAGTGAGGAAAATGCAGAATGAAGGAGAGAGACAGGGGAGGGGAGGGGGAGAAAGGGAGGAGGAAAGGAAAGAAAAGGAAAGGACTAGATGATATTATCAACACAATCTGTGGCTCAAACCCAAGAAACTTTGAATTCTCACAGCTGAGGGAGGAGGAGTCGCCTAACAGAAAACTCACTGATGTGTAGCCTATGGCGATCCGGCTTTTCAAGAACACATCAGTCCTACACCATATGTGAACAACCCACTGTGTTATTAAGGCAGACCACTCATGTGTCCAAAGATAGTGTTTGTTGGTATTTCTGATATTTTTGTGTCTATAGGGGAAATGGATACAATAAATGCATATCTTTATGTCACGTCCTCCAGTGGAAATATTTTGAACATAGATGTGCAACTGAAATGGGCATTTCTGGCACATCTTCTAACATGAAGACTAGGTTTTAAAGAATTTATTCCAAGATAATTACACAAATTGAGATTCAGCATGGACTGTCACACAGGCTTTATTTATTTAGCCTGTAAATGAGGGCATCTCAAATAAGATCTTTATTTTATGAGAAACACTGCAATTAAATTGAGATGCCCCCATGCATTTAAAGCCACGTTTTTAGCTACTTCCCTAAGTTTTACATCTTATGTGATGATGACAGCAAAAAACCAACTCAACACAAAGAGAACGGATGCAATGTAGGCCAGCTACATCTGCCCGTCCGAAAACAAAGCCTCCACACACAAGAAGAGGGGTGGTCTAGCATCGGAAAACACACTGCGACCACGATACGTCCACAAAAAAACTACTCATGTAGCCTTCAGACAATATGAATACACTCAAGCAAGCAAATAGCAGCCGGGGGCTAGCATGTTTCAAATGAGATAAACACAAAGCGAGCCAATGTGACCGGCTTTACTGATGTGCATCCTGTCTGGGTAGCTTCAATGTGGCTACACGCAAGGATGCAACTGATGGAGGAAAAGCAATTAAATACACAATGGAAAGATAACTGTAACCTTCTGTGAGTGTAGCCGGCGTTTGAACAGAGGTAACAAAGTGGCGAGGCTGTGCCGCTCTACAAAGGCGGAGTATCGTTAGGTTAGACATGCTGCTGCTCACAATAGTGTGCAGCTCTGTCTGTGTCTATATGGCCATTTAGTCAACAGGGGTGGCAGTCCGGTCTGTTTATCCTTTATAAGCACCAGGCTTTTACATACCCCGGCACCTCTATTACAATTGTATACATCCTTTTTTAACCAATACTTTATGTCGCTAAGTCTGCGAAGCTTCAAAAACTGTCGAGTCACCTCTTTATTAGGTTTACGAGTAATTTCTTGTATCAGCAACATACATTTGAAATCAATAGATGGGCAGCAGGGAGCCAGAAAACCAAAAACCCGACCCTATCCGTTTTTCCTCGCCTGTAAACTTAGAGTGGGTGTGTAACGGGAGACTACACCTCAGCTCGAGCTCTGTTTATTTCACTGTTTACTACAAAATGTAAGTAGCGTGGTTTTGTCTCTTACCCCTTTTTCTCCGCTGTAGCTGTGTTGTTGTTGAAGCTGTGTGCAGCCCAGCCCTGCCGCTGCAGCTCTGTCTGTCGGTGCGTCGGCCCTCACTCCCTCCGTTGCTCAGCAATAACGCTATTGCCTGCAAATAGCGGAGAGCGGAGCCACATCCTGAAAGAAGCGTCAATCCCAGCTGGAATAGAGCACGGCACTTCCTGTCGCAGCTTTCAAAATAAAGGTCATTTGTTGATCAACACGCTACGCGTCTGTTGAGCAATACCAAATGGTTTAAAGGGGTAATTGCGCATGATATCTCAGCAACAAACAATCTGATTACAGATTGAGGAAGGATAATTAATTTCACTGACAGAGGAGAGTACGGGGAGAAAGTGGTAAACAGAGATTTCATGTCAAATGACTCATCGTTGTAAAAGATGCAATGATTCTTGTCTCTCGGTGGAAGTTGATATGTTGATTGAGAGGGTGGGTCAGATTATTTTGAGATGTAGTCACTGTATTTACTGTGTTTTAGTGAATAGAAATTCCAGGTCAATTTTTGCACACAGAAACGTAATCCACTGGATCACAAAAAAATTTAACCTAATCTGAATCAAACACTGAAAATATTGCACCTTTAATGCTGAATATTTGTATATTCAGCATTTACAGTAGGTCAAATCAAAATGCTGTTTTTAATCAAAGGTCATATAGGCTACTTTGTTCTTGCAACACAAGAGGAGCATTTCTTCAAAATCTGATCACATAATCCAGATTACATGTAATCCATTACTTCCCAGCCCTGTTGTTTGAGGCTGCCTACAATATACACCTGGGATTAGTATAGATGTAGAGCGTTGATTTTGTACAGCACTATGAGTAAAACTGTATAGTTAGGTAGGCTAAACTTTTTTAGTTTACATAGCAGTACTGAGATGTGACTCAGCACTCAGGCAGAGTTAAGCTTGAGTTGAGTCTAATTCAGTGAAGACACGTGGATCACCATCAAAGCGAAAGGAACAGAGATGTTACAAAAACAATCTGACTGGGATGTCACTGCAGAGAGACATCTTCACCTGGGCAGTTCAAGATAGAAAGGGACTGTATATGCTTGGAATAGAAGCCAGTATTTTGGACAAGATAGTTTAATATGGTTTGACAGATGCAAAAAGCTGAGTTCAGTGTCCTGTAGATGAAAAAAAAAAAGCAAAAAAAACAACTCACTACTATACAGTGCACACTACAGACTGCCTCAGAGAACAGTTTCTTGTGACTGTCCAGCTTCCTCATTCTTTCATTTTTATTTTGAAGAGAAAATCCCGTTTTCCGATAGGCCTTTTGTATCTGCCTGGCTTGACAATATCCATCCTCAACGCCTGCGTCTACACTTCCAACTCAACCAGAAGCCCAGCCATCCAGAACCGGGTGGGCGGGTTTCCTGGACTCACATGGTTACGTTTCAGGATCTATTTATTATCAGAGGGGCTGCGCAGCTTTTTGTGGATGCCATAGACTAATAGTTCAAACACTATAACCTAGTCACTGTAAATGAACGCATTGTGAAAATGTTATGACCAGTGCAGGTCAGCTGAATGAAGATGCCCGGAAACCACGCAGGGTTGTACACATTAATTGTGACTGCTGTAATAGGCTACTGGCATTTAACATTTAGCAGTAATCTGTGTGAAGAGCTATTTTTTAAACCAAACCTTTAAATGTGTTATACACAAAGGTATTCAAAGTTTGAGTGATATAGCTATTAGACTCGTTGAGGAAAAGTAACAGGAGCATTTTGTCCAATAGTTAGTCCAATCCGTTGGCAACATCCCTATATCCATAATAGAACATTGGGCGAGACTAAATGGTCAGAGAAAACCGCACTACTTTAACAAAAAACGAGAATTAGATGGCATCTCATGTGTTGCCCGTGTTTGAATATATGACTGTAGATATTATTTTAAATTATAGATACATCCCTATGATTTAAAACTACTCGAGATTGTGTTTATTTTTTCCCAAGTTTTCAACATTTTCAAATTTCAAAATGGTACAGTCCTGTTTTGTTTGTCACAATGACGCGCCCTGTCATTGTAGACTATAGAGGCACTCGGTTTTGTTACGAAAGTACCGGAAAGGCGGAGCATTAGCCTATTTACTTTTAAACAATTCATTTCCTTAGATGTGCCAAAGAACTTTAGGAAATAAATAAATAAATAAATAAATAAATAAATAAATAAATAAATAATGTAGTAATAATAAGTTAAACCGAATAATTTCAATTTCCCAGAACTTGAATGGATCCATTCAACTTGAATGAAAGTTCTGTGTTCAATTTTATTTATTTTGGTGTCACGGACAGCAATAAGACTATGATTGTGGGTTCATTTAAGCCCACGTCTACATTTGCAATCTATATTAATTTCCAATATAGTTTTTTTTTACTGTTCATGCTTCGTTTTTGGCTTCGGTCATTGGCAATGCAGCTCCTGGGGCAGAAGCCCCGCCCCTGGCACACGATGTGCATCAAATCGAGCAGCCCTGTGCCGGGGAGAGGCGTTGTAGCTGGAATGTGCTGCTCAGAGGCTCCGCTGCTGGCGAATGGACGGACAACATGGACGATCCGCGGGATGTTCAAACTTTCAGGCGAAACGGGAGCTCCAGATCGTCAATATCATCTGGGTCCGCCTTGGCTATGGAAATCAAACGGAAGAAAATACGACAGAGTACCTTGTTTCAGCAAGCTGAGGTAGAGGCGAAGACTTACAGCGGTGTCTTGTCTGTTTTGCTGTCAACACTGCTTCACTGACAGTTATGCTGGTCGGGAACAAAGTGCATTCACAATATTGTGCTTCTCTGCAAACGTTGCTGCTTCCAATAACAACTGCACTGTTAACTGCTATTAAAATCTCTAACAGTTAATTATAGTAGTAGTATAGTGAAAAAGGTATACATTATATAGGCTAAGCTCAGATAAATTAATTGGATTTATTCCACTCATTGACTCACTTACAC
>OMLF01007789.1:923-20055 GCA_900302615.1 Holocentrus rufus | reverse complement strand
CTTGTATCTCCAAAATGACAACTTTTCAGGAGTAAGCAGCCTTATTTTTAGCTTTATATTGATGCATTTGTCTTGAAAGGCCCTTATGTGAGAGCCGGGTGATAAATATGATCTTTTATTGCCTTTTCATAGAACTGAAATTATGAAATGAAATTATGATATTGAGTTATCGTGATGCATTATTGTTGTATTGAATTATCGCAGCACACAGTAAAGTGTAAATTAATGATGAAAAGAAAATACTAGTTTGTAACCTCTCACAAAATAAGTTCTGAAAACAAATCAGGGAAAACTATTTGCATACGAGTTTTGTCATATTTTATCCGAACATGCATTTCAGGGCAATCAACATGACATTAACATGATTTTGCGCACTGTATGTTTGCAGACATCATTAAATCGTAATGTCTAATGGTTATCATGGTATTCATTTTGTCCATATCACCTTGTCCTGCTGAACACAACAGTTTGACTGGGATGTCATGATGCCAGTAAGCATGTTGGGAACCTCCACCTGAAGAGTTGTTTATGTTTCCCATTTCTAAATATTCTGTAATTTATTTTGCATTGGAATAATCATGTTGTTAAATCCTTCAGAATTTAAGAAAACATGTTAAAGCCTCCAAGCTGAACTAAAGCTGATTTAAAAATCTTAGACTACAATGCACATTATTTTCTTCAGCTCAGGCTCTTCTTTGAAATGCAAAGGTAAAAGTGTTGTATATTCTGTAAGTCATACTCTCAGCCCCTGTACTGTTTATGTAAATTAAACTGACAAAACCTCATTGATGTAGCAGGAACAGCAAAGCACTGGTTTATAACACATTCATAACAGCTGCATGACACATTCATCAGCTGTCAGCTGATGAATGTGATGTATCAGGGTGGAAAATTGACAGTAACCACCATCAAAATGCCAGTACAGTGTGAGTACAAGCCATAGATGATGGGTCTCTGTTCTAAAAAATTACATTCTGCTTGCAAAATAACAGGGTCTGAAGCTAACGTTTTGTTGAGCCAGCCACTGTGTCTGTTGGATAGGAAAGTTTAAAAGAGACTGGGACATTTTACCAGACATGAATTGATTTTCACACAATACGAACATGAAAATCACAGAACTGCATGAACTTTGTAAAGCAGTTTAGTAATTACAATATTTTATTTTAGTTAAATGTGTTAAAATGAGACAGTCAAATGAGATGCATGGTTTGTTGCATCACTGTTTTCTAGTCATATAGCTGCTTTCTGAAAGTAATTTTATTTTTCCTTCCCAATGAAATTTGGGGATGAACTATGGATCAGCTGTGTAATGTTATGTCCATAACTTAACCCTCTAGTCTGGTTTATTTACCAAGAAGACTCAACGAGTCAGTGTTCAGTGATATTGTGGCTATAGTTAAAGGTAAAATTCCAAACAGGGAAAAACTTTTGGGAAAATATTACGCCGTTTAATTGCAGCCAAAACTCGCGCACATAAAAACCATGTGCATGCACGTGATATCAGCACACAGAATAGTATGCGCGAACGGAAAAGCATCATCGCGAGGGAGCATTTCTGCTTGGCAAACTTGACAATGTGGTTGGTGCAGAATCTAGCTGTGCAGTTGCGGGTGAGCAGGCTGAAGAGGAGAAGACTTTACACGCAGCCCTGGGGAGAGCCCGTGCTCACTGTGATGGATTTTGATGTACGGCTGCCCACTCTTACTGTTTGTTGTCAGTGAGTCAGGAAGGTAAAGACCCATCTGCATATGCTGTTGTTGATCTTTAGGAGCCGCGGTTTTTCCACCAGCTGCTGTGGAATGATGGTGTTGAAGGCACTGTTAAAATCAATGAACAGAAACTGCAGTATCCGTTCTTCTGCTCAAGGTGAGACAGTGAGAAGTGGAGCATGGTGGAAATTGCATCCTCTGGAGCTCTGTTGGCTCTGTAGGCGTACTGTAGTGGATCTAGATCTGCAGGGAGACATTTCTTGATGTGTTGCATCACCAGGCATTCAAAGCATTTCATCACTAAAGGCGTGAGAGCCACAGGATGAAAATCCGAGAGGCCTGCAGGGTTCGGCTTTTTCGGGACAGGGATGCTGGTGGCGCACTTGAGGCAGGTGGGCACAACCGCTTGCTGGAGGGAGGTGTTAAAAATGTCTGTGAACACCTCCTTCAGATGTTCAGCACAGTCTTTTAGGACACGCCCTGGGATGTTATCAGGTCCTGCAGCCTTGCGTGGGTTGACGCTGGCCAGTGCTTGCCGTACTCCAGCTGTGGAGAGATGTAGTACCTGGTTGTCCTGTGCTGGCAGGAGTTTCTGTGCCTGTGCAGTGTGACTGGCCTCAAAGCGCGTGTAGAAGGAGTTCAGTTCTTATCAGGAAGCAAGGGGTCAGAGTGACACATTCGCAAGGGGAGAGGTTTATAGTCTGTAAGGGATTGAAATCCCTGCCACAGATGGTGTGAATACTTGTCATTCACAAAGTGGCTGTTTAGTCTTTGCGCACAATGTCTCTTTGCTTTCCTGATTCCTCGAGTGAGTTTACTCTTTGCCAAAGCGTACGATGTAGGGTTCCCAGATCTGAATGCAGCAGTCCATGCTCTGAGCAGTGAGCACACCTTCTGTCAGCCATGGTTTCTCATGAGCGTGCCTCTTGATGGTCTTGACCACTGTCACGTCCTCAATGCACTTGTTTATGTAGCCGATGACAGTTTCTGTGTACTCCTGTATGTTTGTCTCACCATTGTGTGTTACTGTTGCTGCCTTTTTAAAAATGTCCCAGTGAGTGGTGTAAGAGCCAAAGTTACCAAAAGAAATCTGGAATTGTTTGCATTTATAATATGTTACATTGTATTGTTATTTACTATTAATGCTTAAGTTTTATATTGCATTATTATGATGGTTGATTTGTTATATTTGCTGTGCATTGAGGCTACATATTTTGTGTGTATTATGATAGATTCAGTTTGCGTCACTTTAGGTGTGATGTAAGCTACTGCGCATGCTCCTTGTTACGAACGAGATGTTAAGACTTACTTCAGAGTACAGAAAATGTTTTAGTGGGCTAGCAGTTGCTTTGGAATGAAAAGGTTTTTTGACTGTATCCGTAACCATAAGATAAGATACACAAGTCAGACATTTCAAATATATTCTTGTCTGGGAGAAGCTTGGAGGAATATACTGTGTGGATTGAAACTGATGGCTTGATGTTGTCGTGGAACCGATCCTCGTGGAACCAATGACGAAACCATTCGTTTATATCAAAATATACTTTAATAGACAATATTAATAGAAAACCAATTGCTGACAATAGTAAACCAACTGCTGAAGTCTGTGGCCCTTCTTCTGGTATCAAGGGGGCCACAGACTGGGAAAAATTTGCACGTGGGCAATTGCAAATTTATACCTAACAAAGTGGGCTGTCCCATACAGTAGAGAGTTTCTAATGATTGGGTACAGTAGAGGTGAATAAAGGGGAGAACCAATGAATGACCTTTGGGGGATAGAGAGGGAAATTCAAATGGTAACAATGGAAAGCAGTAGGGGGGGAGGACAGGTACAGATTCAGATGGGGGGGATGGGGAGAATGCTTTCTTCCACAATTACTCCTTTTTTTTTCTTTACCAAAAGAACCAGTGTATGGAGGACATAAGTACACAATACAAAAACACAAAAAGTAAAAGTGAAAGAATGATTGTCTAAGTAATCTGTTCTGTGAGTTCATTGTAAGTCACTCAACAATATATGTTGATTACAATAAATTTTGTTCAGGCCAATTAAAATATGGGTTTGAAAAGAAAGCCTTTTCACTTTTAATTATAATAGAAGTCACAAAACAGACAGGCACACAAGCCAAACATCCTATCCCACGCTTGACAAGGGAGAGGTAAAAGACTATGTGTCCCCTATCTAAATGGCCTACCATTTGGAAAAAACCCCACACGGGAAAAAATCCAAAAGAGGTATACAAAAGTGTAATTATTATTATAATAATCATTATGATTATATTTATATTAGCTTCAAATCCAAATCATTTTAATAAATGACAGAAGTTAAAGGAGTATCATTAAGTCCATCCTTGAATTAAGTCAGTCCATATACATAACAATTTGTCTGGTTAGCTATAGATGCATCAACATAGCATAACTTCAGATATAAATTGTTATGGTGTTCATCACGTATTGTTTGTGTTGCCATATTTTTGGTGGTCGATGCCTTTGGAAGTCCATGCAATTCTTGATTTGTGTATTCTTTACTTTACTTTGTTCTGCTTCTTTTCTTCGGTGTTATTGTTCTGTTCAGATCTTCATCCTAATATCAGCAAGCACAGCCAAACAATCACAGCAACAGAATTTTTCAGGATGCGTCGCCTCATGATGACGACACAGCGGGGTTCCTCGGGATCTTGGCTGGTTTGCAGTGGGACTTGTGCAGTCAGGAGGGTCTGCTTTGGCACTTTACTGCAGAATCAGTCGTTAGCAGAACCTGAATTGGGCCGGTCCACCTTATTTTAACATTCAACAACATTATTACACACAAAGTCTTCAGGCTCAATTCTGTGACACGGTTGGGTCAGCAGCTGCGGTTGAGCCTGTCAAACCTGTGGATAAAGGTTGTTTAGTCTTGCACATAGGACTTGCAAATAAGAAGGTAGATAGGTTAGTCGGGTTAGTTTTGTTAGTTCAGTTAGGTTTGATTAATGACTCTGCCGTCTGTCAGTAACAGCTCCACCTGTGAAATAGGAGTGTTAAAGGCACAGACATTGATGTCCCCATTTGGATCTCAGGTGGGGAGAGTCTTGCTGACCTGTTAGGAGTGGATCTCATTAAAATTAGCACAAGTAGAGGAACATCTGGCCTTTTCAGACCAGTACACAATCAGCGCAATTTCACAAGCTTATGATGCTCTCTGTTTTCACAACTCCTGGAGTGTGGTGTTAAAGCTTGTTTGAAAAGTGTTGGACTGAGATCCTTCAACACTTTGCTGTAAAATGAGATCCTGTGTCACTATTAGTTGAATGGGGAATACCATGCAAGGGAATGATGTCCCTTATTAGGATGTTTGTTACCGTCTGCGCATTAGCATGCATCAGCATGACGGCAGGGATAGGCTTCAACTCACTTGGCAATCACCAGTATAGAAACAACCCAACCTTTTGTCAACCTAGATAAAATCAATTTGACGATTTACCCAAGGTGGAGGATGCACTGCTTGGGTATTCTTTCTGCTTTCCCTATGCTATGCTGCTGGCATGTTCCACATTTACTGCAAAGTTGTTTTGCAAAGTTGTTCTGCTTGTACTGTAACACCTTGAGCATACCTGAGGTAATTCATAGCAACCTTTTAGCTATAGCAACATACCCCCCATTTGACACATGGCTAAGCCATGTGACAACTTAAGTAGAGGAGGATGTTGCAGTTGCAAGCAACAATTTGTCCTTCAGGGTGGCACCAGACACCATCCAGCACCTTGACGTATCTTGCAGGTTTCCATGTTGCCCACTCAGCATCAGGACTATTCTGCAAAACAGTGACATCATTAAGAAAAGCAACAAGATCACTAGTATTTTCAGTACGTAAGTGGTGAACTAGCAGATTTAGGTTGGCGTAGCCTTCTTAGCGCACTCACCAGCTTCAGCATTACTTAGCAACCAGAGAGTTGGAAGGAGTGTGTCAGTGAATTTAGCACGGAACTTACAAGCCGCTTAAAATTTGCAAACCAAAGCTGCATGTTTGATATTAATTCCTGAACTTTTTATGAAACCCCTATGCTGCCATAAAACACCAAAATCACTACTGAAAAGGCATATTTACTATCAGTGTATATGGTAGCAGTTCAGTCTTTGGTCAGAATACATGTACGTGTAAGAACAAATAAATTAACTGCTTGAGAAGCAGATATTTGGCAAATTAGAAACTCCAAGGAGAGAATGATCAGCGACAATTACATAACCAGCATTTAAACCCTTGCCATCAGAATATCGAGAAGAGCTACCATGAACATAGGAGATGCAGTCACTATTTGGAATAGGTGTTCCTTCTAAGTCAGGTCTAGGTGAACTGTCTATAAAACTGTTGCTATACAGTCATGAGACCATTCAGAATCTGAACTCAGGCACAAATGTTGAAGAGTCAATTGGTGGAGAATGCTTAATAATTAAGCAAGGATTGGCCAGCAATATTGCAGTGTATGGTTTTGTCTTTAGGATGGAACGAGTCGTTGATAGACAAGAAACAAAAGGTGTCATGGGCGCTTCACAATCATTAACAGTTCTCAGATCTTGCACAAAACGCTAATCAGGTCTATTTGGTTTCAGTATTGTAAGGATTGGAGTGTTGCAGGGAGAAACCATAGATTGTATATAAAGATGGACGACGTGACAGCTCCCCAAAAGTGAAGCCAAAACATCTCGATTGCCCCCTAATGGCTGGCTGTAGTATAAGTCATAAACCCCGCCCTCTTCATGTTAGCGGAAGGGACATGGGCCAAACTAAAACATCATACTACACGTCAAATAAATTTTTCCCAAAGATGGTTCCTGTCATTTCAAGTAGTTCTCATCATGCTGATGCATGTTCAAGTGTTCATTTTTCTGATCAGTTTGGTTTTCAATGGTTATTTGATGCTATAAAAAGGGGATGTGACATCTGTAATTGACAGCTGCTCTGAGTGAAGCTGTCGCGGAGCCGGCACCTGTGAACTTCTGCTCGGGAAGTGTATGTGGGAATGTAGAGAGGACATGAACGCTAACTTTCCATAACCTTGACTTTTAGTTCTTGTATCTATCTTATCAACAAGCCTTCAGTCGTAGTACAACCAGCGGCAATGACAGTTAAGATTGGAGGTGCTAGGCTAACTCAAAACTTCAGGAGGCGTGTGCTCGCGATTCAGTCGGGAGATATGGGCGGGACTCTGGCTCCAAATGACGTCACCAGGGCAAGATGGTAGCACTCGTAAACGCGATATTTTGGCTTCACTTTTATACAGTGGGAGGAAGTGGAGACACGTCGTCCATCTTTATATACAGTCTATGGGAGAAACACATGACACGAGGACCTTTTACAGACGCTATTGTAGTTTCCCAACTACAAAAAAACTCATGAGTACACTTTTTTTTCTTTTTAAGTAGGCCTACTTGGCAGCTATTCTATTTGCAACTATTTCGTTGTCCAGCATACGCAAAACACAGAATCAGCAGTGGTTTAAATGTTCTACCGTCAGGGCTTCAACTCCGCTGCCACAGAGAAACATATGGGAAGGAAAAGTTCCTTGCCTTCTTTGTTTTGTTCTGCTAGCAGACCCAGTTCTCTGTAGCTGGGAGATGGAGGCCTTTCCAGTTCAGTAATCCTGCCGACAACGCCAATTATCGTCGTGGAACCGATCGTTGTGGAACCAATGACAAAATCATTCGTTTATATCAAAATATACTTTAATAGACAGTAATAATAGAAAACCAACTGCTGACAATAGTAGACCAACTGCTGAAGTCCGTGGCCCCCCAGAAGAAGGGCCACAGAATGGGCAATTGCAAATTTATACCTAACAAGTGGGCTGTCCCTCACAGTAGGGAGTTTCTAATGATTGGGTATAGTAGAGGTGAATAAAGTAGGCAGTATACTTCAGAAGAAGTAGAACTTTTGGGGTAAAAAGATGACTTGTAAGACAAAAGACGCGGTGTTTCCCGCTCTTTCGGTGTGCTTTGTGCACGACATCCTAGCCGAACTTTTGTCTTGTGTCTTTTCTACTTCTGATCCCTCCCCAGCCTGTGATTGGTTATGATGTCACATGGCTGGGCGTGTCACCGCTGAGGTCAGAGCGCAGATTTCACACTCAAGGGGAGCTCATTCATTACTTCTGGTGTTGTTGGAGACACATCTTGAGCTAGCATGCACTTGGAAGAGTCGCCGAGCTTGTTGATGAACAGGGCTCTACAGTGCAGCATTTCACTCGCATATGTGAGTAAAAACTCCTGTGTGCAAATGCGGCACATGTGCGACTGAAGAAGGCCATTGTTGCTGAGAGAAAACTAATACCATCACAGTGTTTCCCCGTATATTAAATGTAACAGCCTCAACATCGCCACCGCCGCCAGAATTATTGGTTTGACTATTGATCTATAAGTTTGATCAAAATAGATCTCTGTCCTTCACTTTCACTTTATATCAGCTGCAGAAAATCCTGCTGTTTTTTTTCCGTGTTTTTACACTGAAGTCCAAAGCCAGCCACTCTCCACAAAAAGGGCAAGCCAGTGTTTTCACTCAACACATACTAATACCTGTCGCCAAAATTATCCAACAGATCATTTGTGTTTGACGTTTATATCATACGTTTATATCGCAATATCATACGCAATATCATATGATATATCATAGGATATCATAGGATAATAGGAGTTTTTTGTTATCAGAATATCTGAAACAATTTTACATTGTAAATTTTCTTTCATAAAAGTTAATTCACTAGTAAAAATGACCATCTTCTTCTGCTGTGGCGCTGTGTTTCCTAGAGTTTCCTGCATCAAGCTGTTTCTCAGTAAGGAACTCGCCGTCAGTAAGCGCGCTCTGCCGGTATGGAGTGGTATAAACAGAACTGTAGTTTTTGTGGAGTGTACTGCTTTCGGTGTTTCAGAATGTGTTCACCGAGGTGTTCTTCGTCTTTTTGTCTTACGTCTTTTGAAGTATACGGCCAGCTTAAGAGTGAAATTCAAATGGTAACTTAATGAAGACATGTGACTAAAAGATATGTAATCACCTATAACAAATATACAGATAGCTCTGAAGTTCAATTAGTGCAAGTTAGCACCATCGCACGTAGCTTAGTTTAGCATCAGCAGTACCCGGCCTTGAGCTAGGTGGGAGCTCAAACCACCAGGCTTCCCTCAGCTCAGGGCTCAACCAGGGCTTTGTTGCTAGGCAAATTGGCAAACTGGCAGTAAGCCTGTTATGGCCAAAATTTAGTGTTAATGCAGGTGTGTCAGTCAAATTTGCTGTTCTTGCTTGCTTAGGACCCCAGCCGGGACACACCTCATGATACCGGGGCTGTGCCGGCCGGATAAACCAGGACCTTGTCCTTACCTTAATGTGGCTGTTCACAGTAATGTCAAACTGTTTTAAGTGTGCATGCAGATGATAAGTAGGATTGTATTTTTGCACTCTTGCTAGTTTGTTGCCCCACTACTCAGGCTAGGTTATAACTTAGCTTTAGGTATACATTTCCAGTGTGGGTCACAGAGTTGGTTGAGATTTTCGGTTTTAAGTTAATAAGGGTCAATGTGCGCTAGCTACCTTTAGCAAACTTGAGGCCTGTGGCAAACTTTTGTGAAGTTATATTCGCTTTTTGGGCGTTTATATATATATATATATATATAAATATGAATTGCAAGGAATCAAACTGGTATTTTAATTTAACAGAGTTGAGCTTAATGTGGAGTGGCAGGGACAGAGGGAGAAAAATGGTGCTGCTCAAAACAAGATGCATACAGGTCATGGATGTATTATAAGATCAGTAAAGAGTTATTACAGCAAGCAGAGCAGTTTCTGCAGCTGTCTCCTGTGTTTAAGCACACAGATTGGTCTATAATGGAAATTGCAGCTCTCCAGCATCATAAGCCAACTTTCATGTACTTTGATTCTTTTACTTTCTATAGTATCGCATCTGTAACAATCTATTGAAATTTCCGTGGCCAAATAATATCAGACTTTGTGCAAACTAAATGGCATCCATAAACCATCACTCCATCACTGGTGGTGAATTGTAAAATGCAATCGGCATCTTTGTGATTTGGGGACACTACTCATTTACAGCTTGGCACACATTTGAAGTCATGTTCAGTCCATCCACCAGTGTTGTAGTTTGAGATATTAGAAGGAGAAATTGCTTGTTTCCGTTAGAATCACAAGCATTCAAGTTTGAGTCAGTAGGGAGCATAAAATATTCTAAAGTCTGTTTCTAAACAGTATCAACCCTATCAGGGTGTTTATTTATTACGGTCGCGAGACCGTATTTGTGCATGCGGAGCAGAAATGCTTCATGCTTTTCTGCTCTGTTCTGTGCGCTGTATCACATGCACGTGTGTAGTTTTTATGTGTGCGTTTTTTTATGAGTTTTGGCGCCAATTAAACACCATAAAGTACTTTGCACTGTGGTGTGGCATTCTCAGATTGGCCTAAGGAGGATGTTACAAAGTTTGTCTGTTATCTGCGTGAAACATACAATGTACTGGGTGATAATCAGATCCCCAACTTTTGAATGATGTGTCCCATTAAACTGTACTTGGCCAAAGAGAATTACAGTTACAGCCCAAAACAAGGTTAAGACATTAGTTACTGATTAGCCCAGACAGGGACTTCATCATTTGTGGGAGACCATGTGTTTGTCTTTTTTTTTTCTTTTAATTGGCATGACAGGTAAGTGAACAGCTTGTGGAGCAGAGCCTCTGTGAATGTCTTCTAAACCAGTGTTACTGCCATTCACATACTGTCTTACCCAGTGTTACTCTAGTGACCAGAGAGCTTACTGAGAAACCACACACACACACACACACACACACACACACACACACACACACACACACACACAGTGAGCTTTCCTGTGGTGTAGATTGATGAGTTTCTGGCTGTGTTTTTAGTTGCTCATGGTAATGTGTGTGTTGCCATTAGCTGCCAGTTATTTTGTGCTCAGTCTGAATATTAACAAACGAGGGCTGCCCCCAACTAGTCGACCAAACGTCGATGAAAAGAGTCTTTTGTCGACCAAGTTTTTATTAGTCAGGAAAAAAATAATAAAACTCCATTCTGGGGCTGTGACCTACGCCTTGCGCTTTTAATTTGAAACAGGGGACACAGGAAGTGGCGACACTCAGTTACTGAGGCAGCTTTATGCCAGCTTACATTCGTGTTACACAATTGATGTATTACTGTGCAGGAAATCCAAAGTGTTGGATCATTTTGAGAGGGTAAAAGGATGACCCCAAGAAGGTGGCATGTAAACTCTGCAGGCAAAGATTTGCCGTTCATTCGTCATCCTCAAAACATGACGTATCATCTGAAACTGTAAGTAGCCTCACGTTAGCCACCTAGAATGGCCACTTTAGATAGCCTAGATAAATAAACAAATTGTGATATGCGCTATTAGGCTTATCTAAGTGTCTGGGGACTGGGGGAACTAAATTGCCTCGGTTTCTGCAAGTCTATTTTAATGTGCATTTCTATCTATCGGCGCATCCACTTCAGGATCATTAGCGCTTTTGCCGGTATCGTTAACGGGCATCTCGCGTCGTGCCTGTGCTTGTAAAATTTATATTTAAAAGGTTTTGTATTACTCTGTGATATAGCACAGTGTTGCCAATGTTTGGCTACTCCAAAGATTCTTTCTCAACCCCGGAGCTCAAACTATTTCCAGACGTCCCCCAAAAATATGTATTCTAATCATTAAATTAATATAAATGTGCGACAACCAGTCAACTAATGGCTTGAACTAACAGCTACTAGTCGACTAGGAAAATCTTTGGTCGGAGGCAGCCCTGTAACAAACACAGTGTGTGCCCTAAATATTAAGCACTCATGTTATTAATGACATTAACCAGGACATTATTAATTAATGTCCTGGTTGCAACAACATATTTCTACTGCACTGCTGTAGGGTAAACTGTAAAAAGATAAACAGGTGGATATCTCTGCATGGATGAATTTTCCTGCCATGTAATCCATTATGTTAGTCTAGTTGTTTAATGTAACCTGTTGGCTCCTGTGGTCAGATACCAACTTTGTGCTGGGAAACGCTCAGATTGTGGACTGGCCAATCGTCTACAGCAATGATGGTTTCTGCAAACTGTCTGGTTACCACCGAGCTGAGGTCATGCAGAAGAGCAGCACCTGCAGGTACATCAATACACACACACACACACACACACACACACACACACACACGCACACCAATATTGGACTGTGTTACGAAGCTGCCTCACAGGCGACTTTCGGGACAACAAACAAGCTGGCAGCAACATGGATAAAGAGACAGCTGCGGTGCAAGCTACCGAAGAAGAGCTAATTTGTTCAAAGAGAAATAATAATAAATTATTTGGAGATGGTTCAGGCTTAAAAGATTGGAATACATTTTATATAATTTTTAATGTACATATTGATAGAAGCACAGCCGTATTTTGTTTTGATCAGTCTGCTATTGTGCTAAAATGGCTTAGCAGCTGAAGTGGTATTCTCAGAGATGTGCCTTTTTTATTTCATATATTTATTTTACATAATTTAACTTTATTATCCCGAGGGGTAATTTGGTTCACAGCCAGCAGTAAAAAAAGAAGAACAGATATCAGACACAACAAATAAATACATCAATGAGTATCACAGAGATTATAGTTCAGACATTACCATATATGGTAATGTCTTATAAGATGATGGTTTTATTGATTTTATTCTGCATATACCATATGCAGAATAAAATCAATAAAACCATCATCTTCTAATCTGTAGTTCAGAATAGTGTCGCAATGAAGCACATCTGAGGTCTACATGATCCTAGCAATCAAATCATAGCAAAATAACACACTTGGTAGTTATTATAGAAGGAATCAATGCAATAATAGCATCATTGTCTTACCGAAAATGACCTGTAGGTGGCAATGTGGTACCATGTAAAATAACAGGCTTTGGAGCAAATTGTGCAATTCTCTATCATTTCAGAATAACTAAAGGATTCTGAAGCACACTAAAAGCTAACCATGATTAGACAAGTCTGGATACATATTTTACACATTTCAATAGGCATTTTCTGACTATTTTAGATATTCAGAAGGAGGAGGAGAGGAGAGGCTCTTAGGAAAGGAATGTGGAGCTTGTCTGTAAATTTATGACGCTTGGTAGATAAGGAGAGTAGGGGGAGTAAGAATGAGGTTTTAGGGTGGTTCACCCATAAAACTGGAACTTCTTTCCTGTAGAATTTAAAAATAAATCACAATTATAACATGATGTGTTTAATACACACGTCTCAATTGTGTAGAAGTGAATCAAATCAGACAAGTATACGTGCTCATTAGTTCATGTGTGTGTGTATTCATTAGTTCATCTGTGAAGGATAAGGGAACTCCAAGTTGGTGCAGTCTCTCTGGAAGAAAAACAAAGTCGTTAATTTTAAAACTGTCCACTCTTCTTCCGTGAGTGCTGAGAAAGACTGGCTTTCTTAGTTCTGTTCAATGTTCTTCTTGACACCTTTTATGCCTTGAGGTGAGAGGTCATTGTGTATGTGTGCTCAAACACACACACAGGCGGACTGTTAGTTTAATATTGCACAGTTCCTGAAATAATCCACATTCTCTTACCGGTATGTTCCTGGATTCGTACGCTACACCTCACTATTAAAAAGTCCATCAACCAGTAAATCAGGCCAGCATCAATGCTGTGAATGCTCTTCAACCTGTCTGCTAAAACATGGGATGGATGCACTTAAAAGCAGAGGAGAAGTCAATAAAAAGTAGATGGACAAGGGACTTGGCATGTTCAAAAACCATGTTTCAAAGTGTCCCTGCTGAATCATCCATCCCTCTGCCTGACCTGTAAGCGAACTGGAAACGGTCCAACTTATCCTGTACAATGTCCAAAAGGGCAACCTTCACCAACTTTCAAAAGTTTTCATGACAAGAGATGCGGGTGCCACTGGTCTGAAGTCATTGAGTGTCTTTGGAGTTTTAATCTTAGGCACAAGTATAATTATTGAGTCCTTCCAAAGACAAGGGACCTTATGTAACTGTAAGGACAACTGGAAGATGAAGCAGAAGATGTCTGCCAGCCGCATGGCACAGTTTTTCATGACTTGACCTCCAATGCCATCGAGGCCAGGCCTTTTCCTATCTTTGACACCCCAAGAAAGTGTCACTCAAAACTCATACTAGTGCAGGGGGGCCTGAAAAATGGAGAAACAGTGGCTCTAAAGTAGGGCAAGTTAAACAAATGAGAAGAAGCTTTGATGCTAACTTTGAGATGATGGTGATAAATGCTGCAGAGTCGTCAAACAACTGCCAAGCAGCAAAGAAATATGGTGTCACTGAGTGTAATGTACAGAGTTGGCGAGCCCAGAAAGACTGTCTCAAAAATGCCAACAGTCAAAGAAAAGCTTCCTGTGGTCCCCAAACCGGCCACTTCCAAGAAATTGATCGGTATAAAAATACGCCCACCAAAAGTCGCTCATTTACAAAAGTGATTATAGTATACTGGTGTACCATATTTATTTTAATTTAAAATGTGACAATTTAATTTTAAAATTTTATTTTAAAAAGTTTAATTTAAAGGTTAAACAACAGACTTCCTTGCTGTTTACAATGTGGTTTATTATTTTCAAATAAAATTATTTTCTTTATTAAAACAAGATTTGGTCTGTTTTGAATATACAAATACAAACGAACGAAAGTTAGTACTGTTTTTCAAAATGATGGGTCATCCTATAATCAGGGTCTTATATTCGGGCCAATACAGTATATACAGGGTTAAGATCAACATTTTAAAAAACAAACACCTCTTCACTAAAATCATGGACATTAAAACGAATATAAAAGACATTCAGCTCATTAGAAAGGTCCAAGTTTGTTTGTTGCACATTTTTGGACTGCATCCCCATCATGTTTTTCACACCCTCTCATGCTGGGCGCGAGTTCCCAGTGTTCAGAAAGTTTTCCACTTTGTCTTTATGCACTTGGCAAGCTTGAGTTCTCTCTTCACCTGTTTAGAGTTCCCTGTATCATGTCCCCCTGATTGAAGCTGATGTTTTTCTAAATGATTATGTTTTTGACTGATTTAGAGACACAGGGTTTATTATTTGAATAAATAGAGATGGATTTGGGGGTGATCATTTCCTCACAAAATGAGACACAAGCAGACACAGGTTCTGTCAGTTCATTTAAATCCACACAGGCATTCTTGAAGACGTCCCAATCAGTGCAAGAGAAGCAGTCCTGGAGACACTGAATGGACTCGTCCATCTAGGCCAGAACTAATCTTTAATTCGCCTTGCTCCTCTTCAGGACTGATTTGTAGGTCAGAACAAGGTAAACAACATTAGGGTCCAACGTTCCAAGAGGGGCTCTACGAAGGTATTTATAAGCCCCCTTAACCATCCCAAAACAAAGGTCCAGACACTTGGACCTACGTGTCGGACGAGTCACGTACTGGCAAAAATTACCAAGAGACTTCCCCAGTTTACAGTGATTAAAATAACCCATTACTAGGATCGATGTGTCCGGTGCAATCCCCTGTTTCTGCTGAACAGATTTGGTCATGGCTTGAATAACCATGTCAACATTAGCCTTGGGGTGAATATAAACAAGAGTCACAAATAATTGGGGGAATTTCCTTGGAAGATAAAAAAGACGTGGAGATACAGAAAGGAGTTCAATGTCCAGCGTGCACAGTGACCCTCTGGCAAACACTGTATTGCACCAGTTTTTGTTTACATACAGGCACATGCCCCCACCAGGTGATAGGGAACTCTAAAGCCATCCATCTCCAGCTCAGACTGTTAATCATGTTCCTTAAGCCATGGTTCCATGAAGGCGAGAAGACAGGCACTGCTATACTCCGCCAGGAACTTGATGTTTGCCTGAAGCTCATCCACTTTGTTGCGGAGTGACTGGTCATTAGCGAGGATGACTGTGGGAAGTGGAATCCTCTGGTGTCCCTGTCCCCTGAGCCTCAGTTGCACACTGCCTGCACAAGGGTCTGGGGGCCAGAGGATCTCCACAGGGATAATGCAGAGGTATCCACGGTGCCCGCACTGGTGCTAACTGGTGCTAATAACAGGAGGAATTCCCAACTGTACTGGAGAGGCAAAAAAAAAGTGACAGAAAAGGCCTGTCAACTTTAGGTGAGTCACGTTGCCTCAGTTCATATGCAGATCAGTCGAAAAATGCTTTGGAAAATAACACACAGATAACACACAGACAGACGGGACAGGTTAAGAACCATGGTTAAAAGACTGGTTAAAAACACAGCTGAAACGGTTAAAAAACAGTAAAACACAATTTCCAGACGTACACTGCACACTCTCGCACACTGCTGCTGTGTGTCGCCATGACCAGCACC
Source organism: Holocentrus rufus (assembly GCA_900302615.1). Classification (NCBI taxonomy): domain Eukaryota; kingdom Metazoa; phylum Chordata; class Actinopteri; order Holocentriformes; family Holocentridae; genus Holocentrus; species Holocentrus rufus. Next base: position 3,990 of record OMLF01007789.1, on the reverse strand, counting down.
ATCCTATTGGATGGATGGTGCAAATACAGGAACCCTGTATTAGCTTGATGTTTGTGACATCTCAAATAAATGTCCAATAGGGCTCGCACTTGAGCAACATGTTTATCATATCTTCGCCTCTCTTTGAGAGGGAGATTATTGTGCCAGTATTGAATTGAATTGAATTGGGGGGGGGCAGGCCAACACTGCAATTTTCCGTCTGCCTTAAGTCTCTCTGAGTCTCCCAGTGGCTTTGCTCAAATATATCCGAATTCGGTGGCCAATTCAGCCGAGCCGAGCTGACAACTTCTACAAGTTGGCATCCATCTTGCGGAGGAGTTCAGGAATCACATCCAGTCTGCGACTTACATCAAAAATCGCATCCTGCTTGCGGCCGAGCTCACATATCTCTTGAATCTGAGTGTTGGCAGCCCTGCACATTCCCTCAAGCATGACGGGCAGCTTCTCAAGTGCTAATAGTACAGCCATCATCCTCTGAACTTTGCGATAGATCAGGAAACTGCTAACTCCAAACAGCAGAATGCCTGTTATCATAAATCCAATTATGTAGACGTCTTCAACATCCTCAACGGAAAGGATCAACAGGCACACGATCCTCCACCCCTCCCAGGAGTCCATCGTGTAGTCCATCCGTCAGGGCAGGCGGGCTCTCCTTTACCCAGTCTCTTTGTCGAGAAAATTTGGTCAATTGCGTTGAGAGACCAGCTGATCAGATCCATAATTTAGGTTTCATCATACATCATACATTTGTTCATTTTCATGCCAAAAAATTCAAGGCTCTAACGGAGAAAGTGTGTGGATTGCAGCTTTAAAGAAGCATGCTGGTCCTATTTTAATGTCTTGTCATTGTATCTGTCCATATTGGCGAGATAAATGTGTAAATAATATGATTTGGTAGCTTAGAAGTCATGGCTAATTTACCCCAGTTCGCACCCATGCATGTTCAAAAACTGAAAAACTGCTCCAATTTGATACTGATGATAGTGTATTTTCTCCTGCAGTTTCATGTACGGAGAGCTGACAGACAAGGAGACCAGCGAGAAAGTTCGCCAGACCTTCAAGAACTACGAGATGAACTCATTTGAGATTCTGATGTACAAGAAAAACCGTGAGCATATTTTATGTACAGCACTTTGCATTACATTACAGTACTACTTAAAGACCCATTCCCAGCATTTGAGGAAACCCTTGAGAACTCGTATCTGTTCAACAAAATTACATATTTACATAAGAAAAACACCCCTTCATGCCTTAAAATAGCTTAGATGAAACTCTACACCTTTGCCTTCATTTAGTATGCACAGATCTATGAATATGCAAATAGTCCCCGCCTCTAATCAAATCTCCACTAAGCACATACCAGCTCACCCTCAACTCTGCCCACACAAACCTCAAACCACAAACCTGTTTTCTGTTCTGCTGCAGTAAGCTACGCTACACAATGGCAAGAGGTAGTATAGATGTAATTCAGTCATATGTGCTCAAACCAGAGGCCAATTCTGAAGAAGAAGAAGAAGAAGAGCAAATTGTACAGGGTTGCCTACAAGTGGACGTATCAGAATGGTCATTTTTTATGCATCACTCTCGACAACGTTAGAAACGGAACGGTAATAGATAACATGAGTGTTCGGTTTGACCAAGTTATCAATCAGCTGTGTGTTGCTAATGTTAGATAAGCCTTCGCCCCAGTGGCCAGCTTTGATAACAGTTATTATTACCTGCCTTGTAAAGATAAATACCCAGATGTGCCGTTAGGCAGAAACACTTGGAAAACCAGAGAAAGTCTCTGGAGAAAGGCATCTAGTGAACTTGATCAACTACTATTGCATTAACTAAACATGCTAATAGATAGTGAGATACTGAGGCCACAATTGGTTACCAGTTTTTGAAGTAACAGACCGGTGCCTGCATCAATCCTGATTTCTGTGAGTACAACAAGGAAGTAGCATTTTTAACACCATGAAGCAAAAATAATGCCCTGTCACAAGCGGAGCACATAGAATACATCAGTGTAGTAGTGGATTATCTGGCAAAACAAAGTAAAAACAGAAAAAAAAACAATTTTAATGAGCTATGGGTCCTGTGTTGTTTCATCATCAGCATCTCTGAGGAAGAAATCCTACCAAAGCAGAATTCCTTCATATTTCTCCTCCCATCTCGGACAGATGTGGGAAAGCGTATCAGTGTTGTCACCATGGCCCTGTTCACATCAGCATCTTGAGGCTTGACAACTGACGTTACTAACTGATGTTCACCCATGTTCTGTGTTGTACACATGTTTAGAAGCAGCCCAGTATCCCAGCAAGTATCAAGTTAGTATTTGGTGCATACTAGCATAGGTGTGAATGGTTCTAATCAGCATCTGAATTGCAGTGAGACCTGGACCCTTTCCTCACTCAGACATTCAGGGATTGGATGGAACCACAGACTTTCTGAAAGAAAAATCACTCCTGATTGGTTGGTAGATGTGTTGCTATTGGTCACATTGGGGCATCCACATTTTGCATCCACCAGGTTGAGTTGGTGACCCAGTGACACCTCAAGCAATATATCAAAGACTAATCTCTTTGTAGGCTCTTTTAAACAATGTAACGATTGTTTGCATATAGTAAAATGATTGATTCATATTCTTACCATAATTTGAGGGTTATGACTTTGTCTTTAAGTGGAATGTAGGAGAAAGGAGGGGTCGTCACATTTTCACCTCCTCCGCACTGGTGCTACGGAGAAGTCGCTGTGTCCACTGCTGAGTCTCTGGTTCAGCAGCTAACCTAAATCTGTTATCTAGCAGAGAGCTAATGGTAGCATTCAGAATTTTCTTGGGGTTGTCGGTGTCTGCGGGACGGTCTGAAGCCCAGCGGTCCATTCTGCAGCGTCTCTCTGGGCAGTGTAGGGTCCAGTGTCATCCATACATTGTTTAATTCGCATCATGGATGCCTTCCCTGTAACAGCTTCTTGCATGTGATTGGGTGAGTCTGCCAACGTGATGACTGGGGCTGTCCTGAATACCTTATTCTGACTTTCGAAGGTTTGGGACCAGTGCTTCGAATTGCTTCGGATGTTCAAC